>JBBPBX010034680.1:13853-32486 GCA_038048925.1 Garcialebias charrua
AAATATATATATATATATATATATATATATATATATATATACATACATATATATATACATACATATGCACATACATACATTCATATACCCATCTACATATCCACATATGATTCCTGAGTGTGTACATATACATCCCTGCATCTATAAGTGTGTGGTTGTAAGCATGCATATATGAATAAGGCTTCTCTAATAGAACATTCAATAGTGATCGTGAAGCATCAGAGATCCGCCCCCCAACACCCGAGGTGTGTTCCTCTCGTTTAGTCCGAAGCAGGCTGTCTAATATCCGTCAGCTGCGCTCAGTCTGCCCGTCTCGGAGGAGGAGCAGACTGAGTGCAGCTGACTGAAATCAGACTGCCTGCTTCGCTGCTTGATTGAATATTTGCAGCCAAGATATAGTTTCCATTTACCCTCCAGGACATATTTATCAGTACAACAGTAGACAATCATAAAAAAGCATATGAACTGGAAAAATATAAGAAAATTATTTAAATAAATAAATAAAAACGAAACAAAACAGCTACATTATAAAGCGATGTAAAATACTAAAATCAGGAACATGTCTGTGTTGGTTTTTACCATGAACTTAGCAGATGTTTGAAGCCATTAATCACTTTAATATCCACTTCAGCATATTGTTTTTATGCTATTAGTGCTTAGTGTGTATTTAGTTGATGTTTTTCTTAGTTCATATCTTAGACCTTATTACTGTTTTTCTTTTACATTTTGTTGTGGGATGTAACTGGGACCTGTGTACATAATCTCATTCCACCCCATGTACCACGTGTGGTGTGTATGACAGTAAAACTCTATGACTGACTGACTCTGACTTTAAAGCTAAGAATAAAAACATGCTTTGTGTTAGCAGGATTTAATTCTAACTTTGAAACTTATCCAACATTAAAACTTACCTCAAGTTGTGTTTTTGGACATGCATGCTTATGTTTGTACAAATTGTACTTGCCTGTAGAGAGGAGATTATTACAGCCTCATATAAAATCAATAATGATGATTTTATCGGAATAGCATCAGTATCGGTCGACATCCAGATTTAGGTATTGTGATCGGATCAAAAGTTTTTTTTGGTAAAGTGGATTGGTGCATCCCTAGTTTTAATGAAACTAACCTTATAGTTTTTTTTTTTTTATAAATTATGTAGCATCCATTCAACCAAGGCCTTATCAGAGACAAAAGTGTCCCTCAAAGACACAGAGTGTCCTCAGAGACACTGTGTCTTCTACCCACTTCTTTTGTGTGTGTTAGGCTGAGTTATACTTGAGCCGACGGCCCGTCGGATGTCTTTTACCCCCCGTTGAGTGAGAAAACATTGCGCAACTTTTGGCCGCACTCCCGCTGCTATCCCCCGTTCGACAGCTGTCGTGAACATGGCCCCCAAGCAGAACTCGACGATGCCGACGATGCGGCTCGCAGCGTGTGATTGGTTCAAAGTTTGTGGGCGTTTTTTGTTTTTGCTTTGACAGACATTTGAAGAGAAACTTGTCTGTACCGTGCGCCTCAGCACACTACCCAACACACACACACACACACACACACACACCACACACACACACACACACACACACACACACACACACGCACACACACACACACACACACACACAGACACACACACACACACCAATACATATATATATATAAATATATATATATATTTACGCGCGCGCACTCAAAAGCATGCCGCGCCTCTATGCACCCTTTAAAAGAAAGCAAATTCCGCTGTGAAACAACAAGCCGTGTTGGTCTAGTGGTGAAGACGTTGCGCTCCCACTCAAAGGACGTGAGTTCGAATCTCACATGGTTGAGTTTTTTTTTTTTTTTAAATACGGTTATACGGGTACAGCGTGCAAAACTGTAACTAAAGCCTATTTTGTGTGAGAAATAATTTAATATCTTATATTTTTTTATATATGTGATTGCTATTTGAATTGATTGTTAATTTTGTTTGAAGAAGGGGCAGAAATAATGAGATTTTTTTCTTCTGCCTCCTTTCATTTTTTTCATGAAATCCAGGAATGCAGTGGGAGGGAAGAGGGAGGGATTTATTATAATTTATTATAATTTATCCCCCCAAGTCTTGCCAAGTATAAACACTCATGCGGTCGGTGACTGGGTTCACTCAGCGGGAGGTAAAAGGCATGTCGGCGGGAGGTAAAAGACATGAGATGCTAGTATAAACCCAGCTTTAATCTCCCAAGTCAGGATGAGTCTACATCCTGACCACCCCTGGTTCCATTCTGACTATGATAATTAAATCTCTCTGATAATCAACTCTCTTTTCTGAAAGAGACACCTATGCCCCTTTTCCACTGTTACGGTGCGGTTCAGTTCAGCTCGTGTGTGGTTGTGTTTCCATTTACACTTCTGTACCCGTTCTGTAGGCGGGGTCCAGAATCCAACTCTTCTTACCACCTGGTGGCGGTAGTGCTCCCTTAAGCTATTTACTAACCACCACTAGAAGAAGAACACCATAAAGGCTTTTCCACAGGATGTTGTGGAAGAGATGTCATGCTCTAATGGAGTACCTCATGAGCTGTAACTTTTAAACCTGGTTAATAATCCTACCTTATTGCCTTTTCTGTCTGCTTTAAACACATGTATTTTCCATTTTAGTATAGATTTTTACAATAAAGATGTATTAAAAAAGCTTCACTTTTATTATTTAGATATGCACATGTACAAGGTTCATGTTAAAATTGCAAAATGTCACACTGTGATCTTTGAAACTGCTTTTACAATAAGCTATAGACTTGAAAACAATTTGGTTAAATTTTGTCCTTAGATGTTAAAGGTTTGTCTTTCATTAAATTTAAAAACATTAATGTATTACTTATTAATTAGTCAGTTGGTCTGCGAATGCCGTGGGGTCCTCCTAGAAGAGCTGAAGAGGTGGCTGTTGATGTCTGTGTCTCCCTGGTAAAGCTGCTGCCCCAACGACCCGGAAGCAGAAGATAATGGATGGATGGATGATGGGTGGATGGATGGATGATGGAGGAGACCATCAAACAGCATGAGTGGTCAGTTCAGTTGAACACCTGCCTGTTTGCTTCAGATCAGCTGTTAAAATCTCTGCAGGTTCAAATAAAAGGTGCACCAGGTCTTTCAGCTGAATCTCTCAGGGGCCACAGTTGGACGGTCGATAACTGAAAACTGTCCTTTTTGAATTGTTGACTGTTTTTATCTGACTTAATCCTAGAATAAAAAAATTTGTAACGTAATAACAGTTGAGCAGATTCTGGTAATCTTTTCTTAGGATTCATTAAAGGTCAAATGCAAATGGAAATTTTTCTTAACTTCCAGTATGGATTTAAACAAACACTATACACACTTAACATTGTAAAATAACTTTAGGAAATTTAATGTTCAAGGTCACCACTTGAGAAAAAAAAGTTTAATAGGAAAAGTAACAAATGAAAAATGCACAAAAATAAAAAATACTGCATCCAACTAATGATCAGTGTTGCCAGGTGAGAAATGTAGGATTATTGTACTAGAGACATAAAATTATCGTATTTTGAGGGAAATTATCGTACACCCGTCATAACCAAAATAACAAGTCTATTAATGCGCTATAGTCATTCTAGTGTTGAATAGTGTCTAACAAGCACTCACAGCTTTGTGGCATCAGTACGGATGGGAACTAATGAGCCATAGATCTGTAATGACCCCCCCCTTCTTCTTCTTGTTTT
This sequence comes from Garcialebias charrua, assembly GCA_038048925.1. NCBI lineage: Eukaryota > Metazoa > Chordata > Actinopteri > Cyprinodontiformes > Rivulidae > Garcialebias > Garcialebias charrua. The sequence goes on from JBBPBX010034680.1 coordinate 17,561, forward strand.
GTTTTATGGCGATTGGCAGACCAACTGTAATGTGCATTACCGCCACCTACTGAGCTGGAGTGGGGACAGGAGATAAACAGGAAAAAATAATAATTCTGTAAAATTAATTTAATAACTCGTCTAAATTCTTTCTACTAAGTTTGTATTTTTCAAAAAAAAAATAATTTGATCTTTAACTTTACTGATATCACTACTACAAACATTGTAAATGTAATATTCATTTCTCTTTGGCAATGCATTCTTTCTGTTTCATACCCTGAAGACATGTTGAACTGTTTCAGGGAGATTGCTGGTGAACTTGTCACATAGTCGTGTTGCATACTTTCTAATTATTTTAAGAGATTTATTAAGGCCTGTGTGTCCTATTCTATTTTACCACTGGAACATTTTCATTTTTAAATCACTTATTGGCCTGCTGCCTTCATACATCTCCGACGACATGTCACTGTGTGTGACTTTTTTTGTTAAATTTGTTTAAAAGAATAAATCTGTATGCCTCTCTTATGATTGTCTATTGTTGTCGCTGTTGTCATTCTTTGTTGAAAACTGGTTTCTCTTGTAAATGAGTTCTCGAGGCTCAATGGGATTAACCTGTCTAAATAAAGGTTGAATGAATTTCGAGTTATTACAATTAGAATTAGAAGTTCTACTGTTCAAAATATTTCTGTGATAATTCAATCATGTTTCCAATCATTTTACAACAAGCTGTTTGGTTTAATATTGTTAATATCAATGTTGAAAGTTTATTATCAAATTTCATACTTGATGATGTAAAAGCTTTTGTTTTATTTTGCTGTATTTTTTCATTTTATTTTACTTTTGATTACAATAAAGCTTATGATTGTGGAATAGTTTTCATCCTGGTAATAATTTGAGTGGAATGTACTGATTTATTTTCAATAGAATAAAACATCTTAATTTTAATTTGAGACCTAATTTTGAGAATCTTACATAAATTTTCATCAAATTGCTGGTGCCCTAGCCTGGCCCTCGCCTTCCTGCACAGCTCCGCTCAATTCTCATTTCCCTTCACTGCACAGTCTGGGATTCCTCCCATAGACAACGATTTCTCCGGCCGATTTTTGACCGGACCAATCAGAGAGCAGAAGGCGGAGTTTTGAACGACGTCGACTGACGTCGTCATTCAAAATGGCTGCCGCCACGAAGGAATTTTCAATAAAACAAGGTAAAAAACTATTATTTCTCTGCTGAGAAAAAATATATTTCATAGCTGACGTTATATCAGAAGTGTTCCTGAGCAATCAGAGAGCAGAAGGCGGAGTTTTGAACGATGTCGACTGACGTCGTCATTCAAAATGGCTGCCGCCACGAACGAATTTTCATCAAAACAAGGTAAAAAACTATTATTTCTCTGCGGAGAAAAAATATATTTCATAGCTGACGTTATATCAGAAGTGTTCCTGAGCTTAACAGTTCCTAAATCAATTCACGAAATGGTCAAATCTGCTGGATATTAAATAGTTTCGGTTTGATATTTTCCAAACAGCCTCGGGTGCGCTACGAAAATAAATGATAAAAAATCGAATTTTATCTCAAATGTTTCATCTAGGCCAACAGTCAGTAAATTAAAGACATATAATTACACACTGGTGGCAGAAAAAATATCCACCGAGTGGTTTCTGAGCAATTTATCTGATAGCCTGGACCTCGCCAGGCTAAACTAACAAAACTCTGCCTCCTGTTCTCTGATTGGTCCATTCAAAAATCTCCAGGAGAAATCGTTTTCTATGGCAGAGATGCCAGACCCTAGTACAAAGCGAAGTGAAGGACAAGGGTCTGGTTTAAACCAGGCTACTGGTGCCCTGCTACAAGTCCAAACTCTTAGTTTACACGTGTTCAAATGTTCCATAAATCAACCAGAAATGAACCTTTAATAATAATAATGTCTTTTCCTGTCATCTGCGTATGTTTCCCATACACAGACGAAATTCGTCTCTGCATTTAACCCAACCACCTACCAGGTGGTGCAGTGAGCAGCCCGAAAGCGCCCGGGGAGCTGGAGAAATAGGTGTGCACTCATAGACACCCCAAGGTGGGTAGTGGCCGGGGCGCGAACCCGCGTCCTTCGGGTCCTAAGTCAAAAGCCCTGCCACTAGACCATCTTGGCTCCTTTAGATGACAGTTGAACAAACATTTAGTGATCACCATCATTATTAGTGTTTTTACATCAAGAATCAATTTAGATTCAATTCTGTAAGACCTATGACATTTCATTGTTTCAATTCAATTAGTTTTTGCTGTCTAGATAAAGAACCATTAAGAGGGAGGAGTGGGATCTGTCCAAAACTTTTGAACTTCCATGTTTCCCTGAAAACGGTCCTCAGAGGGATGGTGAAACCCTGACGAGGGAGGGAGGGTTCTGATAGAAAACAGCTGAGTTGGTCCAAAAGCTGCTGGACTTCAGCTCCAACTCTTGTTCCACTTGAACTGCTCACAGTCCAACTTCTCCCAGACGTCTGCTGGAACCATGTGGGCTTCTTGTGAGCCAGATGTTGATGAACCATGTGGGCTTCTTGTGAGCCAGATGTTGATGAACCATGTGGGCTTCTTGTGAGCCAGATGTTGATGAACCATGTGGGCTTCTTGTGAGCCAGATGTTGATGAACCATGTGGGCTTCTTGTGAGCCAGATGTTGATGAACCATGTGGGCTTCTTGTGAGCCAGATGTTGATGAACCATGTGGGCTTCTTGTGAGCCAGATGTTGATGAACCATGTGGGCTTCTTGTGAGCCAGATGTTGATGAACCATGTGGGCTTCTTGTGAGCCAGATGTTGATGAACCATGTGGGCTTCTTGTGAGCCAGATGTTGATGAACCATGTGGGCTTCTTGTGAGCCAGATGTTGATGAACCATGTGGGCTTCTTGTGAGCCAGATGTTGATGAACCATGTGGGCTTCTTGTGAGCCAGATGTTGATGAACCATGTGGGCTTCTTGTGAGCCAGATGTTGATGAACCATGTGGGCTTCTTGTGAGCCAGATGTTGATGAACCATGTGGGCTTCTTGTGAGCCAGATGTTGATGAACCATGTGGGCTTCTTGTGAGCCAGATGTTGATGAACCATGTGGGCTTCTTGTGAGCCAGATGTTGATGAACCATGTGGGCTTCTTGTGAGCCAGATGTTGATGAGTTCAAAGGAACATCTTCCTGGATGTCTTCTTCCCTGACCTCTGACCTCTTCTTGGTGTTGTGAGGGGTGTTAGTGGAATGTTTGGAGCTGAGATACGGAGCAGGTTCTGTGAACAGAACTCACCAGAACCAAGGTTTGGGAGTGTGCAGCCAGATGTTTGTCTGCTGAACATCTGCAGGAACAGGAGACATGTTTTCTTTCTCCTGTCTGCTCTAATGCGTCCACTTGAAGGTTCTAATAGAAACACATTGTGACAGCAGGTGAAACGTTTCCACTGAACATCTGCTGGTTCTTCTATCATCTCTACTGACTTGTTGAACCAATGATCCTGGAGGTGATTGATCCTGCACAGTGATCACATGACCGCAGCAAGAATCCACTGAAGAGGCTGCAAATAGAGCAACAAGAGTGAAGCAGAGAACAGGCTGAAAATGAAGAAGTGGACAGAGAAATGATCAAATGAAGCATTTAGTGTTTCCATTTGAACAGAGCAGCTGGAGCTGAAGCTTTTGATCCAGAGCAACACAACAGCTCTGCTTTCAAACCTCCACACACTTTCTGACGTCCACTCTGTCCACAGTGTTGGACGTGTCTCCATCCACTGGTGTTTGTTCTGGACGGCCCACTGGAGCAGGATCAGAGGCTTTCTGCTACTAAGACAACACTTTACACACACGAGGCTCTGAATGTTAGAAACCCTCTGACTAGAATACACTTCTTCTGTGTGAGCTTTGAGCTCAAACTGTGAATTTAATTCAAACTGGAGACCAGTCCACCTCCCAGCAGCACCACTGTTGGACTGGATTCTACAGGTGGACCTAAGAAACTGGACCTTCAAATGCCTGTGACATGCACGAACACAAAAAGAGGAAGAACATGTCTCAACACATCTTCTTTACTTCTTAAATGCTGACATAAGTGGAGCTCAGGAACTGTTTGGTTCCTCCTCATGCATGTCATGTTGTGGAATGATGAGAATCAAACTCTTGAACTCTTGAGACTTGCAACAAAGGACTGGGAGCAGAGCAGCTGCACATGTTCAGGTTGTGCAGCTGCTCTTGGAGACTGAGAACATGTGAGAACCTTTAGTTTCTGTTCTACATGCATCACTTTGATGCTTCCATCAACTTAGAGACAAATAAAGAGGATTCAAACCTAAAGATTCACATCAACAAGGGACAAACACCTCTGCTGTGTTACTATGAACTGTTTAGCACCACCACCACCAAAGTCTGGCACTCATATTAGCCTGCCTGTGTGTCTGTTAGTAAAATATCTCATGTACCAGTAAATGTATTTTAATGAAACTGTCAGAAAGTAATTGAATGTACACGTACAACAGATTAACTGTAGGAGTTAATCTGATAATTGAGATTAGAAAACACAAACATGGCTACAACTGAGTCAGTTTTACAGATGTTGAGTAAAAACCAGATGTTGTAGTAGCTGAGAGTCATCCCTAACACACACTCTGAGAGCTAGCAGCTCACAGGAAGTCTTTATTTAAAAAGACTGGCATCAAACAGATGATGTGTGTTTAATATGAAGAAAAGTATTTGTAGATATAAAACTAGTGGTGGTTGTTTGATCAGAAAGGCTGCAGAGCTCTGAGCTGCTGAATCAGCAGAAATGACTTCAAAGTTGAATAATAAATAAGTAAATAGCTCCAAAGATGTGTTTACATTTAAGTTGTAATATTTATTTTTAAACACACTTCATTGTTTTCTGCTTTTTCAACATCGGCTGATTTCAGCTGAAATGTGCTTTTCTTTGGTTGATGATTTAGAAAAACTTCAAATTAATAATGTATTAAATCAGCTTTTACTTTTAATTGTCAAATTTCTCTATTAAATAATTATATAATAAACACAGTTATAAAGTCTAATTTTTTTTTTTTTTTAAGTGTCACTATTTCAGAAAGTTTCCTCCTGAGCAATGACACAATGTTCAGGTGAAATATAGGAATATTAAAAATGCAGTAATTTCAGTTGTCGATGCTTTAAACACAGTTTTTAACAGATGTAAACATAATTTTCACAATTATTGGTTCCTCAGCTCACATGGTGCAGAAACAGACAACTCAGTGACCTTTGAGTCACTTAAAATAGATTTTACTTCCATTATGTTCACAAGTTCCTGTTTATTTATTAGAACTCTGTTTCCCAGCAGCCCTTGTTTCATCACATGATTAAAAATATGAGCATGTTGCTGCCAGACTGAGAAAGGCCTTTAAATCTTCTGATGACAGATTGTTGTTGTTGTAAAGGTGTCAGTGAGGTTGATTGTGAGGGTTTGTCTCCCTCTGGTGGTGAACTCATGAACTGCATGATGTCACTTCAGTCAACTTTGTGTTGGATCATTCTTCACAAACTTTATTGTCATTGTATGGAAACATCCAGTGGTGGGCCTTCGACCGCAAGGGAGCGCTAATGCGCTAATCCGCTTATAGCGTAGCTAAATAATCTGTTAGCTTTACAGCGGATTAACTAACTTTTATAATTCATACGCGGATTTGCGCTATTTTTATTTAAAATGCAGTACCGCTAATAACTAATTATCTATCAGTAAAACCGAAAAAACTTATTTAGAGCCCCGGACGACTGCTAACAGACCATATCCTGTCAGCGCCGGATGTGGTCCGTGACAAAAAAGCGTCCCCTCAGTCTCTTTACTAGAGCGAGCGCTCTCAGTTAGCAGCCAGTGTGTTACTCTGCAGCCTTATTGCTTGTTTTCGAAGAGTCAGACGAAGAGTTTTTAACATGGAGGGTGAACTTATGGATGTTTCTCAGCGGCCTACGCGACGCGTCTGGATTTTTAAAAGTATTTCTCCACTGCCCTCTTCAAAATGGCGGCCGCGACGGCCACAGAAGAGAAGGACTTTCCATGAAAACACGGTAAAAACAATTATTTCTTTGCTGAGAAAAAATATATTTCTTATCTGACTTTATAGCACAAGGTTTTTCTGAGCTTAACCGGTTCAAATGGTCAAATCTGCTGGATTAAAAAAACTATTTCGACATTTGTCCTCCCCAAAATGGCGGCCGCCATTTTGAAGAGGGCAACTGGCGAAACAATTCTTTTTTGACCATTTGAACCGGTCAAGCCCAGAAAAACCTTGCGCCACAAAGTCAGTGACTTTATAGCACAAGGCCCCTCCGAGCCCAACCGGCTCAAATGGTCAAATCTGCTGGATTAAAAAAATCATTTCGCCAGTTGCCCTCTTCAAAATGGCGGTTAGCGTGTTAGCATTAGCGTCCGCTAGCATTGGTAATACATAAGTGCTTTTGAAATTGTGGACCTAAATAAATCAATAAGTGCTTTAGAAATAGCGGAACTAATTTTTGGATTAGCGCTGCCCAGCACTGGAAACATCTAAGAGATTTACAAAGTTTCTGTGTAAAACCTCAAATAAATAAATAAAAACAGGAGGAATAGAAACAAACAGCTTAGTTTCAAAACAACAAAATTCATAAATAAATGATTTTAAGAGTTCATAACTAATAAACAGAGCCCTGTGTTAAAGGTCCAGAGTGTTCTGACCCACAGGTTGTGGTAGAGTCATGTATGAACAATGTGTGTCAGTAAAATATCAGAATAAAAACCTTTCAGTCTTTCAGCTGTTTGATTGGACAGTTGGACAGTGTGGACAACAAGTGGACATTAGGACGTGTCTTGTTGTCTCTAAAGCAGAGCTGTTGTGTTGTTGTGAATCAGAGCTTCAGCTGCAGCTGCTCTGTCCAAATGGAGAGTCCAAACGCTTCATGGAGCTCATTTCTCCGTCCACGTCTTCATTTTCATGCTGCTTCAGTCTTCCTGCTTTACTTCCTGTCTCTTCAGTCACATTCTTGCTGCTGTCATGTGATCACTCTGCAGGATCCATCACTTCAACATTATTGATCAGAGAAGTCAGGAGAGAAGAAGCTGCAGAGACTCACTGGAAACTTTACACTTGTTGTCACAATGTCTGTCTGTTAGCAAAATATCTCATGAACCACTGGATGAGTTGTAGTGAAACTTGCAGAAAGTCATCATTGGATGTACGTCTACAACTGATTAGTTTTTGGAGTCAGCTGAAGTTACAATGGCTGCCACAGTTAACTGAACTTAAAAACATAAAACATGTCTATAATTCAGTTTTACAGAGATTGATGTGACGTTTGGGGTGGTAGTAGCTGAGAGGAATCCCCAACACACAGTCTGAGCACTAATAGATTGTCTGAGACCTTGGTTTAAAATTCTGACATTAAATTCTTAAACTCAACTCTGTCTGTTAGCAAAATATCTCATGAACCAGTGAAGATATTTTAATGAAACTTTCCAGAGATAATCAGTGGATGTACGTCTACAACTGATTTAAGTTTTGGAGCCGACCCAGTTCTTGATGGTTGAACAGAAAACTCATGTTAGAAAACACAGAAATGTCTATAATTCAGTCAGTTTCACAGATATTTTGCTAACATTTGACAGAGATAGAGCCAAGATTCTTTCATAAAACATACTCCAAGTGCCACTCAATGCAAAAAATCTTTGCTTAAAACTTTAGAAATAATTGTTGCAGTCAAATGTCTCAATAACCACTGGACAGAGTTTGAGGGAACTTCCAGAAAGTAATCATTGTGGGAACATTTAGAACTGATTTGAAATCAGTCCAATTCAAGATGGCCGCCACAGTTAAATAACAACAGACGACACATAAATGTCTCTAACTCAGTCAGTGTTACAGATGTTGAGTCTAACTCTGAGGTGGTAGTAGCTGAGAGTTATTTACAAAACATACTCTGAGCGTGACGTCTCATGATGTTGTTATAAAATTCCTCAGAAATAATGAGTCAGGAGTCCAGGATGGAAGTTTGACTAAATGTATTGAAGCAGCTTGAAGGAGAGACATGTTGCTCTTCATCCAACATGAAGCAAACAGCTGAAAATGGAGCACAGGGCCGTCCTTCCAGCAACACGTCTCCAACATGAACACACACAAACTATTGTTTGTCCATTCACAGCTGGAGCAGCTGGAGAGGGATTTCCAGCTGCACACGCTCTCATTCTTGTTTCTGTGTGTCCAGCTGAAAAGTACAAATGGTTCAATGTGAAGGAAAGTAAAGAGACGAAATCCTGAGACTTGGTCCAAAGTTGGACACAGTCCAAAGACACTGACGTCTAATCTGTTTCTATCAGAAGTAAAGAGCAAGAAAACTTCAAGGAATTCACCAAAATATGAGCTCATGTGATGAAGTGATGTTACACCTGATCTGTTCATACTTGAACATTTATTCTGGATTACTGTCAGCTACTACCACACCAATTGTTAGTTAAATATCTAAACATTTCACTGAGGGACACTTATTTTCCTGTGGCCTAAACTCTATTAGCTGTGGCGGCCATCTTGGTCTGGTTTAACTCTGCTTAATTTGTTGCTGGAACAGGATACGGGAACTCTTATTTTGACAGGGTGTGTTCTGCTGTTTGTTTGGATCCGGTAACTCAGGCTTATTAATAATAAAGTTATGAACAAATATGACTGCGTTGAACAAATAAAACTTATATTGAATATGTAAACTGAAAATAATTACATAAACACTCATTTTAAACACAACAGCCACTTACAACTTGTTAATATCACAATCTGATCCCAGATGTTCAAAAATACATCTGGAAATGTTTCAACATAGAAACTACTTTCATGTTTTGAAACACTCAAATGTTTTTTCATCCAAAAGTGTTTTTGTGTTTTTTGACTGAACTCACAGAGTTGAGATGTTTTCAAAGTCAAAATGATTTTCTTTCCTTCATCAGCAGCTAAATGTAGAATATTTGATGCTTCATGGAGTCACATAGTGTTTCATCAAACAGCTGCTTGTGCTGCTGTTTTAAATTGTGTCCTAAATGTGAAAAGTGATGCGAGGACATCATTTGATTGTCCACTCTGAAGACTTTAGAGAAAGACAAACAGAGGTTTCTGTGAGACACTTGAAGCTGGACGTGTTCATTGAAGTGTTTCTTGTGAGCTGCAGACTCCAACATGTCTCTGGTCTCAGACTCAAACACTCGGGACACATCAGCTGAAATAAAGTCCACTTTGCTGCAAACATCTGCTGCTGTGAAAACAAAGTGGAAACATGAACGCAGCAGGAAAAGTCATTTTGAACGCTGCACACAAGATGACTTTTCTGTGGATCATCAGTGAAAAACATTGGGCCTCATGCAAGAACCGTACGCACAGATTTGTGCTTAAACTGTGCATACGAGTGATTTAGGATCATTTGTGGCATTCAACAATGTTTTCGTATCCTAAGATTTTTTTCAGATACGAACAAAATGTACGTGTGGTCCAGACCTGTCGTATATTTTACGAGGAGTCGGTCCGCACACACACACACACACACACACACACACACACACACACACACACACACACACACACACACACGCACAGCGCCGCTGCAGAGACAGGGGGAAAAAAAGCGAAACTAGCTTATTCAGTCGTTTCATGTCATTTTTTTTATTTAAAGGGGACCACAGATGCAAAATTCACTTTTTAATGTTTTTGTACTCAACTTTGGGTATTTACTTCATAAAAAAACAGTCCTAAGGCCAAAAAAATGCACCCAGTGGTTTATTTACTATAAGTATATTTATTTATCTTAGATAGAAACGGGCCGATTGCACTTCCTGCGGTTTGTTACGTCACAAACCGCAGCCACAACCCACAGCCACAACCCATCCCAACCTTTGTCCCGCCCCCGTCACCTAGCAACCCCTGGTAATGCTCCACCCACGCGGTTCCTGAGTTCATCTCAGCCTGCACACTAGGTGGCGGTATGCACCTAACAGTTGTTTGCGATCCGCCATAAATCAAATGGAGAAGAAGAAGAATAGTTCATCTCAGCAGAATGGCTCCTAAAGTTAAATGTTGCGTTGTTGGCTGCATTACACAACATGTGTCGATACACACTCTTCCAGTCTCAGAGAGCAGAGATGCGTGGCTTAATTTTATTTTTAATGGCAATGTCCAGGCGACATTACCGAAGAAGAATTACACTTCTTATATGATGAAGGACTACTTTTGCACAACTGCCAGTTTGGTTGAGTGGTTAGCGCACTGGACCGCCACCCGGGAGACCTGAGATTCGCATCTTGTCCATTGCATCTTTTTTTTTTCCCCCTTTTTTTTTAAAGCCTTTTGTTTCGGAGAAACCCTCTCTGACCCTCCTGGCGCAGATAATGGAGCACTAAGCAGATTTAAAATTGATAGTTTTCAGATAAAAAGACAGCACCGCTGTGAGTGTGTGTGTGTGTGTGTGTGTATGTGTGTCCGCCAGTGACTGCTCGCTCCCTCCAGCTCGCGCGCACGGTGAGAGTGAGGGAGAGAGGGAGTTGGACATGACAGGAAGAATAAAAAATGACACGACAACTTGTACACTGTGATCTGTTGTGGTCCAATTCAGCTCAGCTGCTCGACTCTGTGGCAGTAACGTGAGTTGACTTCCTCGTCTGCCTTTGGAGGGCGGAGTTAATGTAAGCAGATCTTTGAAGGGCGTGCCACGAGATCTCATTATCATAAACCGGTCGTTCAAAACGAAAGTTAAAAATGGCAGAATTAAAAAGGGTATAATTGATTATCTAAGAATTATTTTGTGTATTAAATTGAATGAACAGTGTCTGGTAACCCCAAAGAAATACCATAAAAATTTTAAAAACATATCTGTGGTCTCCTTTAAATCTGCCTGTTGACTGTGGGCGCACTGTCATCTGTGTTCTGAGTGTGGATCGCGCGTCTTGCATTCAGAAGTGGGTCTGCTCGGCTCAGATCCCGGGGCTGATGAACTGTGGCGGGTCAGGGGGGGATCAAAAGCGAGTCGTAATTCGCCAAACCGCGTTTGTGTGTTTTCTGAATGCTTGGAGGCTTGAACACGCATAAAAGCCGGACCGACCTATCTTATGAATGGACTTTTCCTGCGCTCTGAGGAGGAAACGTAGCCTTATATGGTGTTTTGAGGGGTGGGAATTATGTAAATGACCTCTCCGCGGGCACGAGCAGGTGGAATTCATCATGCATACGCTGCACATTTACACACTTTTTCTGAGGATAGAAGAGTTTGTTGAATCTGACGTGTTATGTTCGTACGAATGCTTCGTACTAACAAAAGTAAGAGAAATTTAGGATAAAAATACGAACATGTTCTTGCATGAGGCCCATTGTCCACAAGTGATTTCAGCAGCATGTGGTGGTTGAGGCCAGTGTTCCTTTAACAGCTGTTTCCTCTTGCTCACATCTGTTTGAGAGAATCAAAGGAGTGAAATAGTTAGAAATGTGTTCCAGTTTGATCCAGGTGAAGTTGAAGAATTCAAAGTGAAAGAATTCAACAAGAGCCTCAACAGTCTTCTACTCTCCATCATGTTCAGCCTCTGGATTGAGACGTTTCAAACTGAAAAGTTCATTTCCTTTGGCTTCCAATGATTTTAGCAGCTCAAGTCTTTTTTCATTGACTCCTTTAAGAATAGATTTGGACTTGTTCTTAAATGTTGTGTTTGAACACCTTCACTTTGTTGTTTTATGGATGTTATTTTGGAGTTTGTTGTTCAGCACATTGGTCAACTCTTGTTGTTTAAATCTGCTTTATTAATAAAGTTGATCTCATTTGATTCATGGATCAGCCTGTATTCTATATTTATACAACATGTAATGATGTTACACAACTATTTGATGTTTTTTCTAAGAGAATGGCTGAACTTTAGGACTTGATGACAGTTTTTCTACCTGATTGTTGTTTATTTGATGAAGAAATGTGATTTGATGTCTCTGTGATTTAAATGTGTCTGGAATGACAAAAAGAAAAAAGAACTTGAACAAGTTTCTGTCCACAGTCACACTGACTAAAGCTGACACATTAAAGCTGGTCAAACTTTGCTCGGCGGCTCCTCTCATCACTCCGTCCTGGAGTTTATTGCTGAAGGCTGTTTTTGTCCAAGTGGACAAATGTCTGAGCCTGAAGACCAAGGAGACAGCAGCTGTTCAGATCCTGAAGAAGGATCCAGATGTTTCCAGGACTCTGATAAAGAGGTTGATCCCAGACGTGTGTTCATGAAGATTCAACACTTTTCTTTCTGCTCTGCTTGAAGATGCACCACAAGCTGCTCATCTTTCATTACATCATCTAGTTTGTGTTGATTAAATACTAATCCTTCTTAAACTACATCAGATGGGTCTAAATTCAGAGAAATATTTACAAGTTGTCATGGGAACACAGAAACTGAATGATGTAGAGCTGAAGAGCAGCTCAGTTCGAGCTCTTATTTTGAAAAGCAGCAGCTAACGGAAGTGATGTTCCCCCAGCACCGGAAGTTGTTCAGTTGTGACGTCAGTGTTTGTTGTTCTGCTCCGTAGCTACGAGCTGAAGGCCTTTTCTCTCGACTGCTGCTCAAATGAGTTGAAGTGAACGTTAAATTGAGCTGTAACATCTGTAAATGTTGCTGACCGGAAGTGAACAGATGTGGAGACAGCGGCTCAAACAGCTGGAAGCAGAGGAAGAAGAAAAGTCTGAGGATTTTGGAAGTAGAGCTGCAGCTCAGGAACAAACGGAGCAAGACACATGTTAGATGCTGTTTTCAGTCCCAACCATCAACTGCATCTTTTAGGTTTGTGTCTTTATTCTTTCTCTCCAGTGACTTTGTTACAAGTTAGTAGCAGTTTTCTGGAAGATAAAGGAGTTACTTCTTACTCTCTGTGCTGATCCGAAACAAACAAAGAGTGAACGACTCAAGTGAACCGAGTTACTTTAGTGATTCATTAGACTGACTCAGATCCATAAAGTGAACCGAGTTACTTTAGTGATTCATTAGACTGACTCAGATCCATAAAGTGAACCGAGTTACTTTAGTGACTCATTAGACTGACTCAGATCCATAAAGTGAACCGAGTTACTTTAGTGACTCATTAGACTGACTCAGATCCATAAAGTGAACCGAGTTACTTTAGTGACTCATTAGACCAGCAGGGCCGAGCGCAATTCGTGGCAGTGGCAGCTGCCGCGACCTGCCACCGGAAGTGCCGCGACTGCCACCGGAAGTGCCGCGAAGAGTGCCGCGAAGGCTGCCGCGGCCACCGGGGCCACCGGGGCTGCCGCGAAGACTGCCACGAAGGCTGCCACGGCCGGGCCACCGAATCTCAAAGTGCCACGAAGGTTGCCACAGGGTGCCACCGGAACTGTCTTCCACAGACCACAAGGTGCCACTAGCTGTCACAGACTTTGTCAGATCATCTTCCACAGCAATTTTGTGCAAAACTATTGCCGTTTTGTGTAAAAAAAAAAAAATAAATAAATAAATAATTAATTAATTAATTAATTAAATAAATAAATAAATGCTTCATCTTTATTGTATGTCCTTCAAAAATGACCTTCTGACGATGATGATTATATTATTTAATAAACACAGAACAACCTGTAATAGTGCATTTAGGAAACATGTCTAAAATAGTGCTTTGTGTGTAGGATGACTAAAAAAATACATATTTCTTTTTTTAAATTACAGTTAAAATTACTTATTGGTGTGCCACAGACTGCCACCAGATGCCACAGGTGCCACCACTACTGTCACCTGCCATGTCACCTGCCACCACTACTGTCACCTGCCATGTCACCTGCCACGTCACCTGCCACCACTACTGTCACCTGCCACCACTACTGTCACCTGCCATGTCACCTGCCACGTCACCTGCCACCACTACTGTCACCTGCCACGTCACCTGCCACCACTACTGTCACCTGCCACGTCACCTGCCACCACTACTGTCACCTGCCACGTCACCTGCCACCACTACTGTCACCTGCCACGTCACCTGCCACCTGCCACTGTCACCTGCCACGTCACCTGCCACCACTACTGTCACCTGCCACGTCACCTGCCACCACTACTGTCACCTGCCACGTCACCTGCCACCACTACTGTCACCTGCCACGTCACCTGCCACCACTACTGTCACCTGCCACGTCACCTGCCACCACTACTGTCACCTGCCACGTCACCTGCCACCACTACTGTCACCTGCCATGTCACCTGCCACGTTACCTGCCACCACTACTGTCACCTGCCACGTCACCTGCCACGTCACCTGCCACCACTACTGTCACCTGCCATGTCACCTGCCACGTCACCTGCCACCACTACTGTCACCTGCCACGTCACCTGCCACCACTACTGTCACCTGCCACGTCACCTGCCACCACTACTGTCACCTGCCACGTCACCTGCCACCACTACTGTCACCTGCCACGTCACCTGCCACCACTACTGTCACCTGCCACGTCACCTGCCACCACTACTGTCACCTGCCATGTCACCTGCCACCACTACTGTCACCTGCCACGTCACCTGCCACCACTACTGTCACCTGCCACGTCACCTGCCACCACTACTGTCACCTGCCACGTCACCTGCCACCACTACTGTCACCTGCCACGTCACCTGCCACCACTACTGTCACCTGCCACGTCACCTGCCACCACTACTGTCACCTGCCACGTCACCTGCCACCACTACTGTCACCTGCCACGTCACCTGCCACCACTACTGTCACCTGCCACGTCACCTGCCACCACTACTGTCACCTGCCACGTCACCTGCCACCACTACTGTCACCTGCCATGTCACCTGCCACGTCACCTGCCACCACTACTGTCACCTGCCACGTCACCTGCCACGTCACCTGCCACCACTACTGTCACCTGCCACGTCACCTGCCACCACTACTGTCACCTGCCACGTCACCTGCCACCA
>JBBPBX010034681.1:0-24878 GCA_038048925.1 Garcialebias charrua
AATCACATTGCAGCATGTGACACAGCATCAGGAGATAAAGGCTCTTCCAGAGATAACAGTCTCCTCCTCAGACCACACACTTCATTTAGTGTTCAGGCCCAACACTTATTGTTATCACTTTGACTCTCTGAGCAAACATCCAGCACCAAACTGGCCACACATCAAATAGAATCACAGAGTAACACTCAAATCTTTATTAGTTCCTCCTCCGTTCTGATTGAATCGAGATGATGACTTCAGATTGTCTGCTGAATGGGACTTCTCTCTGTCTGCGCTGAGGACCGAGTCATTAAATTGGATGAAGTAAATCGTCAACAGGAAGTATCCCTGTGTTTATATTTGGTAGATTATTTTGTATTTTTAAAGACTAAAATCAAGTTTATGTAACAACATGAAACATCTTTCTGGACTGTGAGGGTAAACAGAAAGATAGTGCTTGCTTTGTGATTACCGGTACATT
This sequence comes from Garcialebias charrua, assembly GCA_038048925.1. Lineage (NCBI taxonomy): Eukaryota > Metazoa > Chordata > Actinopteri > Cyprinodontiformes > Rivulidae > Garcialebias > Garcialebias charrua. Next base: position 461 of record JBBPBX010034681.1, read on the forward strand.
TAAGTTACTGCAGCTCAAATTTTTATTTTTTTAAACAAAATAAAATAGTCCCCCAGATCTTAGATTTGTTCAAGAATTCAAGGAGACTTTATCCCATCACATGTGGTACATGAGGGGGAACGAAATTCTGTACACAAGGTCCAGTTACACCCCAAAAAAGCAAACATATAAAGTATAAAAAAGAAATAGTATACACGGATCTAAGATAATAAACAATAATAATGTATTACAATATAGCAGCTTACGGGTAAGAAGTCAGCAGCACAGATTAATTGACATATCACCTCTTAAAGTGACATTACAGTTATTTTTCTGATTAGGCATTAATCAGTCTAACAGCTCCAATGTAAAAGCTGTTCCTCAGTGTAGTGGTTCTTGTGTTGTTCAGAATAAAAATTAAGCTAAGCAATCTGGAAGCGCTCTTGCATTGGCCACGCCCACTTTTCCGTTCTGCATGGTGAACAGCTGATCAGCTGCAGCAGGAAGTTTATCCTGCAGCGTGGGCTGCACAAAGGTGCAGCAGGTGCTAAATAATTTAAAATAATTTATTTTCAATAAAAAATTCCATGTCGATTGTGCAGCTCATCCATCAATCAGCCAGTTCTGTGTCATGTCTAATCTTATTTTGAAAAACCGCGAGACAGCGAGTCCGTGATAAATGAACCACAAAGTAGTGAGGGGCTACTGTATTAGCATTCTCTGTTCAGTGCCTGGCCTGAGACGACTTCTGTTGTGACTTGGCATTATATAAATAAACTGAACTGAACTGAATTGAATTTTCCACATACATTACAAAAGATAACAAAAGGCATATGGAAGTGTGAGTTATTTTATCTGTACGTGGTCAAATATGTCCATGCTTATTTCCTTTTTTTCAGAATTGATAGTAGAGTTTAACCCACATTATTTGGGGTTGCATATAGTTAGCATCAAAGGGGGGCACATGAACGCTGGGGACCGCTAATGCGCTAATCCGCTTACAACGGACCTAACGTTTTTGTCAGCGTAACAGCGGAGTGACTAACTTTTATAATTCATAAGCGGATTTGTGCTATTTTTATTTAAAATGCAGTACCACTAATAACTAATTATCTATCAGTTAAAACGAATAAACTTATTTAGAGGCTCTTATGCTGGCTCCGTAGCTGCTTGTTTTGCCATTTTCCCCTCCCTCACCGTAAAGAGCAGAGAGGAGGGAGGTTTGGAGGGGGAGCAGAGGGGAGAACAGACACGGATCTACCATGTAGGCAAATGATGCCATTGCTTGGGGCTCCCAATCAGCAGGGGCCCCGGCCCCGCCCCGGCCAGTCACCTACATCACTAACATTGCTCATGCTTGTTAATGTACATTTAACATAAAAATAATTATAGTTACGATGAAAACGATAATTAAAAACGCAATACAAAAACCGGTCGATTTCTGTATCCCCCTACTAAAAATGGACTATTCCATCTTGACATCTTCCGGGTCAGAGGTGAACTCGGGGGCTAATTCTGTGGCTAGCTGGTTGTGCTGGGTTTCTTGGATAAATCCGCAGAGAACCCCGCTGTTTCAAGCCAAATTAACGCGGCCGGAGGATTTTATTGTGTGTTTTGTGTCGACCACTCGACGGTGAGTCGTTAGTTTTATGTATTTTAGTTACTTTTCATTAAATCTGTTGACTGCCTATAGAATCTTGACATCTTCCGGGTCAGAGGTGAACTGGACGCTAACTCTGTGGCTAGCTGGTTGTGCTGGGTTACTTGGATAAATCTGCAGAGAACCCCGCTGTTTCAAGCCAAATTAACGCGGCCGGAGGATTTTATTGTGTGTTTTGTGTCAACCACTCGACGGTGAGTCGTTAGTTTTATGTATTTGGGTTACTTTTATGTATAAATGCGGTGGCGACACACCCGTGTATTTGAGATTTAAAAGTGGTCTTAGGGATTAAAAGATCATTCTCTTTTTTGTTAATTTTGTGGCCGAATAGAATATATGTACGTAAAGTATTAAATAAATCCTTTGATTTTTGTAATTTCATCCTTTTAGGATCATTTTAGTTACTTTTCAGTTGGCAGTGTAGTGCAAATATTGCATAACGCTGCCGGCTACCAATTGTCGAATATAAATAGCGGATTAGATTAGCTTCCCCTAATTTTCATAAGACATTTGTGCTTTTGAAATTGTGGACCTAAAAAATTAATAAGCGTTTTAGAAATTGTGGAACTAATTTTTTGATTAGCGTTGCCCACCACTGGTTAGAATTATTTCAGTTTATAGCTTGGGAACCTCCCGTATTAAAAAAATAATGAATTATCTTTGATTATCCATTTATATTTACAGCTAAGAATCTAGCCTGATGGCATGACCACACGACTTACTGTCCAAAGTTCTCACAGCTTCAAGTTTCAGTTATTAGTTTAGGAGAAGTCATGGGCATGCTGCATTAGAGGTGTGTGTGTAAAGAATATGGTATGACAGGAGGAAGTGTGCAAGTCTGATGTGATACATTGCAATTAAATAAAAAGAAAGGACATACAACACTAACAAAAGAGCAAGAGGTATGAAACATGTTCATGAAAAATGAAAGAGTAACACATTTAGCTCATTTTGTCACACGTTGTAAACCTTTTCTCCACTCAGTATTTCCTGCTGATCTCAGCCTTGTGCTGTGTGTGCCCAGTAGACAGGATGTAAATGTAAAGGCTGTTGAGACAAGATGGTAAAGATTAACATGCTTCAACAGTTTTGGGGTCTTTGTCTTTCCATCCTTCCTTTACTCTTTCCTGCTCTCCATCAAACACTAACAAAGGAATGTGAGCAGTTGCAGATGTGTGTTATGCCCAGCGTGGTGTAAAAGTAAGCAGACTGACCTGTGTTTAAACCCAGCAGTTCAAAATGAGAAGCAACATCTAAATTGGTGTGGGCAAAAAGTTATAAAAGGAGCATAACCGTTGTTGTTCTTCAAATGAGCCACACAACTTAACAGGAAGCAAAAAGGTTTTGTTCTTTCTATCCATTTATCAAAACACGGCTTTGTGTCTCCCTATAGGTCAACAACAGCAGAAAAACTAAATGTGTTCCCCGTTTTATTTTTCTTGTTCTTATTTCTGCTCCTATATTGAATAAATGCTGGACACTGATAAATTCCTTGAAGATAAACCACGAGACTTGACCTCTCTTCTTATCACTCAGCAGCATCTATTAGAAATGACCTTTGGTATTAACGTATATGTCACGTTGAAAAGTACCTGTTGTTGTTGGAGACATGGCTCTGCTACCAAATGTTAGGTCCATTGTTGTAAACATGGCTGAGTCTTTGCCAGTTTTGTGTTTTCTACAGTCACATATCTACAGTAGCTATTTTGAATGAGCTTGACCAATTAATAAAAATAGGAATTGCCAAAATTAAGTAAACAAAGTGTTACGCCAATGAGCCCCGACGCTGAGAGAATTAAATACTGAATGTTTTTGGTTACTGAGTGTTCCTCTGGACAGGAATTCAAGGTTAAAGGTTCTTTATTGACATTTACATTGCATGTGGAACATGAGGTGGAATTAAATTGTGTACACAGGGTCCCAGTTACATCCAACAATGGCAGAAACATAAAGTGCTTAGTTAGAAAGGATCTAAGATATAAACTAAGAAATGTACTAAACACTAATGTGCAAAACATTCCGAACAACAGCAGCATGAACCTGAGTCTGTGTGAGCAGATGAGTACAAGTGAATACACCAGCATGAAGCAAATCTGTCAGTACTGTCAGGATGGTGGTCCAGTCTCCATCCTTACACCTTGTGGTTCCCTGGGCTGCTGCGTTCTCAGGTGTTTTGGGTTTTGGGTAATTACAGTGCATATATTAGTTTGTGTGGGTGTGGGTTTGAGTGTTCGGTCATTTGTCGATTTACCTGGTGTGTCGTGTCCATGCTTGTGCCACAGCCTACAAGTTCTAGGATTCATGAGTACTGTCCTGTCTTAGTTATTTTTGAGTTCACTAACATATTAAATGATTTATTCATTTCAATTCGTGCCTCCGAGTGTTCTGCCTGTCTGCATCTCCGGGTTCATCCAACACCGCACCAGATCGTGACAGAAATGACCCGACCAAACCGGAACCCCCGCAGACAGATGATCCAAGTCACTTGTGAGCAGAAAATGACGGCTACAGCTCAGAAGGAAGCAGCCGCCATTCGAGTCAGCGGGTTTCAGACAGAACCTGTTTGGAGTTACAGATCCGGACCGGAAATCCTGCCATCTCCTCTTTTGCTGGAGGAGCGAGCACAGAGGAAACGTGGTGGCGACCGCTCCGAACTGTTTTTTTTTCTGCCCTCTTTCGCCTGCGTTGGCTTTGTGGTCCATGTCTGAGGCCGACTCAGAACCTGAAGGGTTCTGGTCCAGTCCAGCTCCAGCACCGCGTCGCCACGGGAGGAAGCGGCGACCAAAGAAGTTGAACGTTTCCGGGTTTCTGCCCGCCCGCCTACTGCCCCACTTCCCACGCTGTCAACAGCGCCAGAGAGGATTTCGTTGGGGGAGGGGTGCCTGGCCCCATGCTCTGTGACGTCTCCGGAGAGACGTTCGCTGAAGGGGGGTATGTGGTCCCAGTTCACACGTCTGCAGGACACACAGAGAGGGATTCTGCAGGACACGCAGCTGAGGACCCAAGGAAGCCTCCTCCAGCAGAACCTTCACGGAAGGAGAAGTGTATGAGCTCCCACTCTGATGACAAACGCACAGAGCACTCATCAACCACAGGGGTCGCTGTGGTACAGATGCAGGAGGCCACTCTCGTCATTCAGCAGATTGAGAGACTGCAAAAGGCTGCTATCAGTAGTGTGGATCCACAACATAGAATTAAAGGTATTGTGACATGATTTTGTAAATTTGAATATTTGTCAGAACATACATATCTTATATCATTGAGCTCTCGTCGTTTTTGCATAATAAATTATAAATATATTAAATTTTTATTCTAAATTATGCTAATTTTTTTCTCTGGTACTTGCTGGGATACGCCCCTAAAATTCCGCGCATTCCCGCAATACGTCATCAGTGTGACGTGACACATCAGTGTGACGTGACAACGGGCAGAAGGCAGAGCCTTGCCCGTTTGTTATGTGTGTTAACTGCTTGCCATACAATTCATTTCCTGAAGGATCGCCTCTTTTATTTGTGTAACTTGAAAAATGCCGTCACGTTGTAGCGCATTTGTGTGTTCTAATATCAGCAGTGAACAAGTGAGCCTTCACAAATTTCCAAAAGATGACAAACTTTGTCAAGAATGGACCAGACAAGGACCGGTGGGTTCCAGGAGTCCTATGTCTGCAGCGACCATTTCACTGCCGATTGTTTTCAGCACCTGGTATAAAAGAATCTTTAGGATTACCAGTAAGATTCAGAAGACTTTTAAAACCGGATGCTATTCCTACTATTTTTAAAAGAAAATCTACAGAAGAAAGTCCCAGGAGCTACCATGTCGAAACAACGCAGGGACCATCGGAAGACTGTCCAGGAGATGAGTAAGTCTTTGTGTAAACATAATCGGAGGTGTGTAGTGTTTTAGATTATAAACTATTTATTTTACGTGAGTTCATGTTGTTTTACTTTATACACTTTGAGTGTATAAAGCCAATTATCACGGCAGATTATGTTTGTTCGCTGCTAACAAGCTAGCCGAATCAGATAGCTAACACAATAGCCGCGATACAGGCCACGTTGCTATGTATGTATTTTTAAATTATGTCTGCGCCATCAGGTAACATCTCGTTTCTTTCTATTCGGGGAGGGTTTATTAATGAGAGTTTTGGAAGATTTACTGTCTTAAAATGATATATCGCTGACGCGACCGGTAATAAGCCGACATAGCAGCTAACAAACATTAGCCGAGAGCCCGGAGCAAACACGTTGCTAATGATGTATTTTTGAATTATGTCTGCGCAATCAGGTAACATCTGTAGTTTCTTTTTATTCGGGGAGGGATATTAATGAGAGTTTTGGATGATTTACTGTCTTAAAATGATATATCTCAGACGTGACCGGTGTCAGGGACTCTTGTTAGCCAAGATAGCTTCTAAAAAAAATTAGCCGAGAGCCCGGAGCAAACACGTTGCTATGTATGCATTTTTAAATTTGTCTGCGCCATCAGGTAACATCTGTAATTTTTTTATTCAGGGAGTGTTTATTAATGAGAGTTTTGGAAGATTTACTGTCTCAAAATGATATCTCAGACGCGATAGGACATGCTCCGCCATTATTATTTAAATGCACGTTGGAGCGTGCCTTCCCGTTGTCACGTCAAGATGACATTTTGCGGAAATGCGCAGATTTTTAGGGGCGTATCCCAGAGAAAAAAACTACCATAACTTGGAATAAAAATTTAATATATTTATAATTTATTATGCAAAAACGACCAGAGCTCAATGATATAAGATATATATGTTCTGACAAATATTCAAATTTACAAAATCATGTCACAATACCTTTAAGTCTTTTTCCCTTGCAGAAGAAATAATAATTTCCAATTCCTGTTTGCTACCAGATCCAGGTCGCACACAAATAATGACTTGGGTTAAGACTTTGAAGGATGAGTCCATACTGTCGTTTGCAGAGACAACAATCCCTACATCAGCAGAGGGTGCTACCTTGTCTACGTCAGCAAAGGGCGCTGCCTTGTCTACATCAGCAGAGGGCGCTGCCCTGCCTACTTTAGCAGGTCCTGAACTCACTCCAGTTGCACCAGACCTGGCCCCCATGCCAGCGCCCGCTGCCTTGTCCACGTCAGCAGAGGGTGCTACCTTGTCTATGTCAATAGAGGGCGCTACCTTGTCTACATCAGCAGAGGGCGCTGCCCTACCTACTTCAGCAGGTCCTGAACTTGCTCCAGTTGCACCAGACCTGGCCCCCATGCCAGCGCCCAGACTGGTTCCCGTGCCAGCGCCTAGACTGAGGTCAGTGCCAGCGCCCAGACAGAGACCAGTGCCAGCGCCCAGACGAAGACCTGCCTCAGCCGTTCCAGAGTCTGCAGCTTCAGGCGTTCCAGAGTCTGCAGGTCGTCCAGAACCTGTAGTGGGACCAGGGTCTTCTGAAACTGCTGTAACTACAATCACCGCAAAGGACCCTGAAGGGGTCTCGCCGCTCGACGACGACGAGGGTCCCCACGACGAGGGTCCCAACGACGAGTGTCTCAACGAAGCAGACGTCTCGCCGCTCGACGACGAAGAGGGTCCCCATGAAGAGGGTCCCCACGAAGAGGGTCCCCACGAAGAAGGTTCCCACAAAGAGGGTCCCGACGACGAAGGTCCTGACGACGAGGGTCCTGATGACGAGGGCTTCGACGAAGCAGACGTCTCGCCGCTCGAAGGCGACAAGGGTCTCCACGACGAGGGTCCCGACAACGAGGGCCTTAACGGAGAAGACATCTCGCCGCTCGACGTCGACAAGGGTCCCCACGACGAGGGTCCCGATGACGAGGGTCCCGACGACGTAGACGACGTCTCGCCGCTCTACAACGCAGACGACGTCTCGCCTCTCGACAACGCAGACGACGTCTCGCCGCTCGACAACGCAGACGACGTCTCACCGCTCGACAACGCAGACGACGTCTCAGAGGGTCCTGACGACGAGGTCCCCGACGATGTCTCAGAGGGTCCTGACGACAAGGTCCCCGACGGCGTCTCAGAGGGTCCTGACGACGAGGACCCCGACGGCGTCTCAGAGGGTCCTGACGACGGGGGTCCCAACGCCGCAGACGCCTCGTCCTCGACAGAGGGTCCCAGCGCCGTTGACGTCTTATCGCCCGCCTCTGCGTCCGACGACGTCTTATCGCCCGTCTCGGCGCCCAACGACATCTCGGCGCCCAACAAAGGGGGTCCTGGCGACGACGATGGCAGAGTACTGGCCGACGAAGAAGGTGTTCCGGCTGACGACTGTGTTCCGGCCGACGAAGAAGGTGTTCCGGCCGACGAAGAAGGTGTTCTGGCCGACGACTATGTTCCGGCCGACGACTGTGTCCTGACCGTCGATGTCTTGGTTCCTGCCGTTGCCGACCTTGGGGTCACGGTTCCTGCCGGTGATGGCCGGCCTCCTGGACGTCCTCCAGACCTGGCTGGTGGTGATGGGCGGCCTCCTGGACGTCCTCCGGAGGTGGAGCCGCACTATGGACGGCCTCCCGGTCGCCCGCCCGACGTGACGCAGCACGATAGGCGGTCTCCTGGACGACCTCCTGAACTGGCTGGTGGTGCCTGTTGCCTCCCTCCGTCCGCCCTTGTTGTTTTGGGGGGTTTCTTTTGGGACGCCATGGGGCGTCTGTGGGGGGGGGGTTACTGTCAGTACTGTCAGGATGGTGGTCCAGTCTCCATCCTTACACCTTGTGGTTCCCTGGGCTGCTGCGTTCTTAGGTGTTTTGGGTTTTGGGTAATTACAGTGCATATATTAGTTTGTGTGGGTGTGGGTTTGAGTGTCGGGTCATTTGTCGATTTACCTGGTGTGTCGTGTCCGTGCCTGTGCCACAGCCTACAAGTTCTAGGATTCATGAGTACTGTCCTGTCTTAGTTATTTTTTGAGTTCACTAACATATTAAATGATTTATTGATTTCAACTTGTGCCTCCGAGTGTTCTGCCTGTCTACATCTCCGGGTTCATCCAACACCGCACCAGATCGTGACAAAATCAGCAGCATGAGATCAGCAGCATGGATAATCAGCAACACATATCAATCAATTTAATTGTACTTGGAATAAAAGTAAACCTTAAGGTATTTGGTACAATATATTAAAATGGGCAGGTGTTACACTGTGGAGAAGAATGGTAGTATATGTGTGCAGGTAGTACTGGTATCTGAATTTTGATGTTTTGAACCATTTTGGCTGTGGCTGCCTCAGAGGAATCGACGAGGGAGGGGCCCCGGAAGCCATCTTATCACCAGCAAACTGGTTGATCCACTGGTAAATAGACTGCACTTTTCTTTCAAGACACTCAAAGCTCTTTACAACATAATCTGTGCCCTCATTTACTCATTCATACAGCACACTACTAGATCTCTATAAAGACTAATCAGAGCTTTATCACATTCATGCACTGATGGACACACATCAGAGGCAATGAGGAGTTCAGTGTCTTGCCCAGGGACACTTCGGCATGTGACTGCTGGTGGAATCAAACCCCCAACTCTTTCATTGGAGGACGACTGCTCTAACCCCTCAGCCACAGCCACCCTGCAATCTCAAGCAGCAACCACTGGGTGGCTGCTGCTTGTGGGACTCGGTTTGTTGTGGCTCCTTGGACTGAAGAAGTTCTTTGGATGAAGGACGAAACGTCTTTACAAAAAAGAAACCATCCAGATGACCTGACTGAACTTGTAGCACTTAGAGATTTTTGTTAATGAAAAGTGCGTTATAAATTAAATTCATTATTATTATTGTTATTGTTATTAATCTTTGGTCAGCCAAAAGCCACCACATAAATTTGAGGAAATTTTCATTTTAAGAAATATAAAAACTAGAAACCATAGTTTATTCAAATGATAGGGGTGGTCATTTACACAAACATATGATGGTGGACATCCTGGCTGTTGATATGGTTTTGATAGTGACCTTTTTTACACTAAGATACATATTCAATACCTGATACAATGTTCAGTGTTTAGTGTTGGTGTAAATTTTCATACTTTTATACTACTATCCAAAAACTCAGGACAGTGTTACACTTTTACTATTTTATGCTTATGTTTATTAAATGTTTCAGTGTTTTAGTGATTAAATGGTTACTGTTGCACCGAGGGACTGAGAGAAACGCAATTTCAATCCTGTGTATGTCCTGTACATATTGCAGTTCTGACAATAAAGTTGACTTTGACTTTTGACTTTTTGATATTCAGCGACTTATCATGCTCACAACATCCACAGAAACAGAGAGATGGACAGAGGACATTTCCAACTCTCCGTCTTCGCTCCACGTCAGGAAACAATAAAAGTTCTCAAATGAGCAAATAACACAAATGTATGGGTTGTCTATACTTACATCAATCTGAGCTAAAACATGTTGCCTCTGTGTAAACTTTAGCCCTAACATTTAGGAATTTTAAACACTAAAGGCATATTTATTTATTTACATGTGCAATAAATTTAATCGCATCTGAAATGTTTTGTTTGTTGCTTTTCATATAAGGTGAGATTTGTGTGTAATTTATCAGCTGACTGGTTCAGACAGTTCATGCTCCAAATGTCTGTACCTGCAGTCGAAGCCGTTCCTCCTGTAAACTCAGAGCTTGACAGAATGTTGCCCTGTTTACGATGAATAAGTAATGAACGCGTTGAGTGTCCTGGGAAACGATGACAAACAAATCCTCCGAAAGCAGAAACGACAAGGAAAAAGAGCGTCTTTAAACTTTCCAGAATCTGAACTCGCATCAGCAGTGACAAACTGAATAATTCATGACTTGTTCATGACTCCAGCGAGAAACACAAACTATTCAACAGCTTTTACACAAATTTACTGCTCGCACTTATTTTAAACCCTGAAAGAACAATTCTGAGGAAATATTTACAACACCAGAAAGAGTAGTTACTAAACCTACACCTCCCTGAGCAAACATAAAACTATTCCTTATTTCTGCATGATCGTCTTTTCTTTATCCCAGAGTACAATTCATTGAAACACTTTTAAAAACGTCACCCGTTGCCAAATGAATTTTTTTCTCAGTGTGTTATTGTTAGCAAAATAGCCAGTAGATACACCAAAGTTAATGCTCAATAATCCAGGTACAAATCCAACAATGTTCAATCAGGTCTTTTGCTGAGACGTTTTGTCCTTCATCCAAAGGACTTCTTCAGTCCAAGGAGCCACAAATAAAGCGGAGTCCCACTTCCATAGTGGGAAAAAAAAAAAAAAAAAATAGAGTTTGCTGGTGATAAGATGATTTCTGGGGCCCACCCTCTCCCCTGTCAACTCCACTGAGGTAGTCAGAGGCTTCTGAGGCCCTGTACACATGTAGCCTGGTGTTTGAAAAACGAATATTTGCGCTAAAAAAAATCTCTGTCCATACATGTTTGGATATTTAAAATGTTCGTCTACATGTGCCGTTTATTTCCCTACAGAGCGTGTAATGAATATGCTGAACCCATAGGTGGCAGTGTAGTAGCAGTGTAGTGCAGTCATCAACTCAGCCAGCGACTTCCTGTTATTTATTTATTTATTTTCCTTTCGTTTGTGTGGACAGACTGCAAGGTTGAACTACTAAAATACCGTGTTGGAGTACAAAGTTAATAAAACGCAGGAAAATGTCGACTGGGAATCATGTCAGAGCAGGTATGTTGACTTTTTAGCGTTTTTTTTTCTCCGAGCATGTGACGTCAGCTCCAGCTGGAGCGGCAGAACCGGTTCTGCCACTCCAGCTGGAGCAGAAACGTCCGGTTCTGAAAGTCCACACGCAGACGCGAAAGCGGAGAGTTCTCAAATTTTCACTTTGGCCGGAGTTTTGTTATTATTCGTTTATAGTTACATCAACCGGAGTTCACGTGTGGATGATAAGCCAAACCGCATGATAAACTGTTCGGTTTTACTGATAAACGGCTACGTGTGTACAGGGCCTTAGACTTCAGGCTCCTTGAACTGAAGAAGTCCTTTGCATGAAGGATTAAACATCTCAGCCCAAAAAAAAAAAAAAAAAGAAGAAAGAATCTGTCCAGATTCAATTCTGTTCAATTCAGTTCATTTATATAGCGCCAAATCACAACAGAAGTCATCTCAGGGCACTGAACAGAAACATTCATATTAAAAAAATAATAATAATTTTACATTATTTATCTGAGGTGCAGACTGCTTTGAGTTTAACTCCATCACAGAACTCTCATCTTCAGCAAGCATGAAGGAGACAGTGGAAAGGAAAAACTCCCTCATGAGGAAGAAACCTTTAGCAGAACCAGGTTCAGGACAAGAGGTCATCTGCTTCGACCAGCTGGGTTTGGGAGGAATAGATACACAATGGCAGGTCAAGAACCACATGTTAAGATACAAATAGTATCAAATCTCATCACCCCCATCTCTCATCACCCCCATCTCGGTGCCTGTACGTTGGGGTTCACCCCGGTGAACGAGAGGGTAGCCTCCCTTCGCCTACGTGTGGGGGGACGGGCTCTGACTGTTGTTTGTGCCTATGCGCCGAACGGCAGCGCAGATTACCCACCCTTTTTGGAGTCCTTGGAGGGGGTATTGGAGGGTGCGCCTCCTGGGGACTCCCTTGTTCTGCTGGGGGACTTCAACGCTCACGTGGGCAATGACAGTGAGACCTGGAGGGGTGTGGTTGGGAGGAACGGCCCCCCTGATCTGAACCCGAGTGGTGTTCTGTTGTTGGACTTCTGTGCTCGTCATGGATTGTCCATAACGAACACCATGTTCAGGCATAAGGGTGTCCATATGTGCTCTTGGCACCAGGACACCCTAGGTCGTAGTTCAATGATCGACTTTGTTGTCGTCTCATCTGATCTGCGGCCGCATGTCCTGGACACTCGGGTGAAGAGAGGGGCGGAGCTGTCAACTGACCACTACCTGGTGGTGAGTTGGCTCCGATGGTGGGGGAGGATGCCGGTCAGACCTGGCAGACCCAAACGTATTGTGAGGGTCTGCTGGGAACGTCTGGCAGAGTCTCCCGTAAGACGGAGCTTTAACTCCCACCTCCGGGAGAGCTTTGAACACGTTCCGAGGGAGGCGGGGGACATTGAGCCCGAGTGGGCCATGTTTCGCGCCTCTATTGTCGAGGCAGCTTATCGGAGTTGTGGCCGCAAGGTTGTTGGTGCCTGTCGTGGTGGCAACCCTCGAACCCGGTGGTGGACACCGGCGGTGAGGGATGCTGTCAAGCTGAAGAAGGAGTCCTATTGGGCCTTTTTGGCCTGTGGGACCCCGGAAGCAGCAGATAGGTACCGGCAGTCCAAGCGGCATGCGGCTCGGGTGGTTGCTGAGGCAAAAACTCGGGCGTGGGAGGAGTTCGGAGAGGCCATGGAGAATGACTTCCGTACGGCTTCGAGGCGATTCTGGTCCACCATCCGGCGTCTCAGGGGGGGAAAGCGGTACGCGACCAACACCATTTATGGTGGGGATGGCGTGCTGTTGACCTCAACTCGGGATGTTGTGAGTCGGTGGGCGGAATACTTCGAAGACCTCCTCAATCCTACTGGCACGTCTTCCACTGAGGAAGCGGAGCCTGGGGACTTTGGGTCGGGCTCTCCAATCTCTGGTGCTGAGGTCGCCGAGGTGGTTAAAAAGCTCCGCGGTGGCAAGGCTCCGGGGGTGGATGAGATTCGTCCTGAGTTCCTTAGGGCTCTGGATGTTGTGGGGTTGTGTTGGCTTACGCGACTCTGCAATATCGCGTGGACATCGGGGGCAGTTCCCTTGGATTGGCAGACTGGGGTGGTGGTTCCCCTATTCAAAAAGGGGGACCGTAGGGTGTGTTCCAACTATAGAGGGATCACACTCTTAAGCCTCCCTGGTAAGGTCTATTCAGGGGTTCTGGAGAGGAGGGTCCGTCGGATAGTCGAACCTCGGATTCAGGAGGAGCAGTGTGGTTTTCGTCCTGGTCGTGGAACACTAGACCAGCTCTACACCCTCAACAGGGTCCTGGAGGGTGCGTGGGAGTTTGCCCAACCAGTTTACATGTGCTTTGTAGACTTGGAAAAGGCATTCGACCGCGTCCCTCGGGGGGTTCTGTGGCGGGTACTCCGGGAGTATGGGGTACCAGGCCCATTGATATGGGCTGTTAGGTCCCTGTACGACCGGTGTCAGAGCTTGGTCCGCATTGCCGGCAGTAAGTCAGGCTCGTTTCCGGTGAGAGTTGGACTCCGCCAAGGTTGCCCTTTGTCACCGATTCTGTTTATAACTTTTATGGACAGAATTTCTAGGCGCAGCCAAGGTGTTGAGAGGATCCGTTTTGGTGGCCTTAGAATCGCTTCTCTGTTTTTTGCAGATGATGTGGTCCTATTGGCTTCATCAGCTCGTGATCTACAGCTTTCACTGGAGCGGTTTGCAGCTGAATGCGATGCGGCCGGGATGAGGATCAGTTCCTCCAAATCCGAGGCCATGGTCTTGAGCCGGAAAAGGGTAGCGTGCCCTCTCCGGGTCGGGGAGGAGGTCCTGCCCCAAGTGGAGGAGTTTAAGTATCTCGGGATCTTGTTCACGAATGAGGGAAAACTGGAGCGTGAGATCGATAGGCGGATAGGTGCAGCGTCCGCAGTGAAGCGGGCGCTGTACCGGTCTGTCGTGGTGAAGAGAGAGCTGAGTCAAAAGGCAAAGCTCTCAATTTACCGATCGATCTACGTTCCCACCCTCATCTATGGTCATGAGCTTTGGGTTATGACCGAAAGAACAAGATCTCGGATACAAGCGGCTGAAATGAGTTTTCTCCGCAGGGTGGCTGGACTCTCCCTTAGAGATAGGGTGAGAAGCTCAGTCATCCGGGAGGGACTCGGAGTAGAGCCGCTGCTTCTCCACATCGAGAGGAGCCAGTTGAGGTGGCTCGGGCATCTGGTTAGGATGCCTCCTGGACGCCTCCCTGGTGAGGTGTTCCGGGCATGTCCCACCGGGAGGAGACCCAGAGGAAGACCCAGGATACGCTGGAGGGACTATGTTTCTCGGCTGGCCTGGGAACGCCTTGGGATTCCCCCAGAGGAGCTGCTCCAAGTGGCTGGGGAGAGGGAAGTCTGGGCCTCCCTACTTAGGCTGCTACCCCCGCGACCCGACCCCGGATAAGCGGAAGAAAATGGATGGATGGATGGATAGTATCAAATGAAAACTATTCAATTTTAACAATTTAGTAAAGGAAATTAGATGTTTGTCTTCTAGTAGTCTAAGTCTATAGCAGCATAACTAAGGGCTAGCCTAGCTCATGAAACCCAAGACAACCCTAACTACAGGATTTTTCAAAAAAGAAAGTCCAGTTCTTGACACTGGACAATGTGTCAGTCTCACGGACAGAAACTGGAAGTTGGTTCCACAAGAGAGGAGCCTGATAACTGAGAGATCTTCCTCTCATTCTGCTTTTGTAAACTCTAGGAACCAGAAGTAAACCTGCAGTCTGAGAGTGAAGTGCTCTGTTAGGAAAATATGGAACAATAAGATCTGTAATGTAAGATGGAGCTAGTCAGATGACCTGACTGAACATTGTTGAACCAGTACACACATTTTGCACTACAAAAAAATCAGTTTAACTTGTGAAATCACAAGTTAAAATGTTAGAAACTAGTCACGCAGGACACCTACTGATTAATGTTTAGTCAATTCAATTTAAGATTGCCACCACAAACCACCTTAATAAACACACACACAAAAATTGCTACATTTCTGCTCCTCAGACCAACAACATCAAAATGTGGGTGTGAAATTGAAACACCCCCACCTGCCTTCAGCTCTCTGCTCCACACAGAGGGCTGTGGTAGCTCGGTGGTCTGTGGTTGGGTCATGAAGGACATCCGGTGCAAAAATAATTCCCAAGTCTTCGTGCCACTTACTTAGCTGTGATGACCCCTGAAGAAGGGAGCCGCCGAAAGAAGAAAGAAACTATTTTAATAAACTCTGCAAGTCTGTTAGCAAAACAACTCATAAACTATTACAGGTGACCCCCTACCTACGACTCCATCGACCTACGGCCGCCCGGACCTACGAACGTATCATATTTAATAAAAATATGAAATTACTGTATTAAAAAAAAAAATAATAATAATAATATTTTTTTTGTTGTTTTTTTTGTTTAAATGTTCTTAATTTCATGTGTACATCACTTTGTTGCAGCTGTGGTTGTTTTAAAGGCTTTATAAATAATAATTATGATAAAAATGATCATTTCTGATCATTTTTGTCATGATTGCGCAATCTTGCGCAGCAAGTAGAAGGTCTTCAGTTTACACGGTCACAAGTTAATGTAGAACACCGAACGCCATTTTAGGTTCAGTCACGGGGGCCTTTGAAGGTCTCCAGTTTAGACGGTCACAAGTTAATGTAGAACACCGGACGCCATTTTAGGTTAGCTGCCGGGAGCCGGCCTTTGAAGACTGGTGACCAGGATCGCCTCATATGGATTAATTACTAGCTGGAAACGTCTCTGTGAACTTTGTGGATGTCTCAGGCAGCCGCGGATTTATCGCCGATCGTGCCAGGCCGCCGCGCGAACACCTCCGGCCTGGCTAGCTCCAGAAGCTAACACGGGAGCTAACACGGGACGCAGCAGCGGCTTTGACCACCTCAAAGTAAGAAATTATATTTTTATTTAATTTATATTTTTATTACTGTACTGTATTAATTAATTACACTGTGTTAGGTGTGTTAGGATAGGCGAAGTACAGTACGTACTTGGTACCACAAAAAAAATAAAATACAGGACATCCCCGAGTAACGAGTGGACGGAAGGACTGACCTGCGAACAGATCGACCTGCGAACCGTTCTTAGGTCCCGAACTCGTTCGTAAATCGGGGGTTGGATGTACATAGTTTTTAACGGAATTTGAACACATTTATCACTGGCTGTACTTTCACCACTGAACATTTTTTGGAGTCATCCCAATTTAAGACCACCACAGATAATTGACATAAGCCAACACACACACACACACACACACGCACGCACGCACACACACACACACACACAATAAAATGATTTACTCGTTTGATTTTCCAGAAACTGAGCTCTAATTTGGTGAGATGGTGGCTGAGAGTGGTCTCCAGCACATATAGAGTGCTACATTGTGTGGCATTAGATACTAGGACCAAAGCTATTTATATTATATATAAATGATTTGGTACAGGTATCAGGACTCCTCAAGTGCATTCTTTTTGCTGATGACACCACTTTTTTTGGTTGTGGTAACAATATTCAACAAACTTTAGAATTAATGATGACAGAACTTGCAAAAATTCAGAATTGGTTTAAAATTAATAAATTAACGTTAAATTTGGATAAAACTAGTTATATGATCTTTAGTAATAAAAATAAATCAATTGATTTTCCATTTTTAATTGAGGGATCTGAGATTCAGAGAGTTTCTGAAGCGAAGTTCTTGGGCATCATTATTGATGATAAATTGTCTTGGAAACATCATGTAAGTTCAGTTAAAGCAAAATTATCTAGGTCTATTGCGATATTTTACAGAGTTAGGGATTTACTAAATGATAAAGCACTTTATTTGTTGTATAATACATTATTTGTGCCACACTTAATTTATGGTATTAGCGTTTGGGGTACGGCATGTAAATCAATTACAATGCCAATTTTTATTTTGCAGAAAAGAGCTATTAGAATTATCACCAGAAAGAATTTTCATCATCCTTCAAGCATTTTGTTTCATCAAACAAAACTGTTGAAATTTTATGATTTAATTGATTATAATATTTTGATAATTTTGTATAAAGCTCAAACTAATGCACTTCCTTCTAATATTCAGAAATATTTTGTTAGAAGAACGAGTATTTATAATCTTAAAGGGACAGATATATTTGTGAAGCCACCTTTTAGGACAAGTTTGAGGGGAAGATCAACCATAATTCAAGGAATAGGGTTATGGAATAAATTGGAGTCTGATATTAAAGTGGTCAGATCAATGGTTTCATTCAAAAGAATGATTAAGTTTAAACGGTTAAAAACATATATTTAAATGAGTTGAAATTTGGAAGTTTGTGTATGACACAGAGGGTAGTAATTATTATTTATGTTGTTCACTATTTTGGAAATTATGAGTTGGTTGTGTCATGTGTTTATTCTTAAATGCTAAAATTATGTTGATTATTTATTTTGTAATCCAAGTAGTTGTCTATATGAATTGTTTATTGGAGAAAAAGGGGCAGAAAAAATAAGATTTTTTCTTCTTCTGCCGCCTTTCATTTTATATATTTTTTTTCTCTCTTTTTTGTATTGTATTGTTTTCTTGTTTTAATTATAAAATGAATGAATAAATAAATCAAATCAAATCAAATCAAATCATTAGTGCTACACATTGTGTGGCATTAGTGCTACACATTGTGTGGCATTAGTGCTACACATTGTGTGGCATTGTTGCTTTAAATTTTGCAATTGGCTTCAAACCTTTATGTCTGTTAGCATAATAGTTCACATTTTAGTGAAACTTTTCAAAAATGAATCATCTGCACATCTAAAGGTGATCAACATTTGAAGCTAGTGCTAAGATAGCTGTGACAGCTGAGCAACTTCAGCAAAGACAAAAATGGCTGTAACTCAGTCAATTTAACAGATTGTGAGTTAAAATGTACGTAGTCAGTCGTTTTTAATCCTCCTCAAGATCACACAATAACTCACATTATTTCATTATAACATTAATATGACATGTACATTTACTTTGACTTGATGCTGCTTAGGTGATGATGATGATTAGCCATTTAGTCGACGTCGACTTTCGGCCACTTTATGGATCTGTCCTCTCCAAGCTGCTTAGGTATGTTGCAACTAAACAAAACTTTGCAATGAAGGCATGAACTAAATAAATACATAAATGAATGAATTAATAACACTGACTATTAGCTCCTCGCCTTTCAACAGCTGGTTCTTTTTCTTTCCTCCGTGCGGTGTTGTGGACAGGGGCTGTGAAAGTAAGTGCGCCTCCATTCAACCTCTTCACCCACGATACTGCTGATGTTTCTGAATGACAACACTGGAGTTAATGTGAGGTCACTCAGCAGCCACTTTGTTGGACTCACAGCAAATAATGGATGATTATGAGATCCCTGCGCCTCCAAAGGTACATTAATGTGATACGTCTACAGCCTACGCAACTGACAGGTATCAAAGGCTGCTGCTCTCTCGTAAAACACCCACCGTCCTCTGCCCACCGTCAGGTAATGAAAACCAGTTTCTTACAAGGGCAAGATAAATAAAACTAGCAAATGGATTTTATATTGCACAAAATCAATACTATGCATAGCTCTAAATGCTAATAGTGTTGCACATGGTTATTAAATTACCACAAAAACGTTTTACAGTAATGTGTCTCTTTATGCAAACAGGTTAACTGTTCTTGTGTTCTCAAGCCAGCAGAGAGAACAGAGTTCATGCTGGTGCACAGAAGATGCCATGACTGAAGTAAGGACAGAGCAGTTTTCTGTAAATAAAGCTTAAAGAAATATCTACCACCCGCCTCCTACCAGGGCAGAGTTTTAAATGAAGATCATCTTTTGTTGAAAAACGACAAAGCTGTAATTTTTTTGATCAAATCTTGCAAATTAAATCATGCAATATTGCAAGATGTGTTCATGCTCAGGCGTTCCATTGTTTTGGGCTGTGCGACAGAAGTTAATCTGTTGAAGATGTAGATCCAGGGATTACTTTCTGAGTTTCATTAACATATGTCAAGCGGCACATGATTTATATAGCTACCAGACAGACAGGGTTTACTTCAGTGGAAAAGTAAAAAAAAAAAAAATTGCTCAGAGTGAGTGTTGGCAATAACTCTCAGGTAACACCACTGCACGTTTTATATATTTGTTCAACGATCTGAGGTACAGCAGTTTCTGTGTTTAAGTTTGCAGCTGGAGTTGTCTCCAAAAGTTATTCAGTTGTAGACTGGTCGGTTACTGAATCACCGAGGTTAGGGATTCAAACCCTCTCACTAAAGGCCCTAGTATAGCTCTGCGTTCGTTCTCGCGTTAATGCTCGCGTTTTCGCTCCAAATTCTTAACGTCATTTGAGCAGATGCAGGGCAGAGCGTTTACCTAGGGACAAATTGAGGTTGCTGATTGGTCATTTGCTGACACGCCTACTGAATTGATTGACAGGTCGGGTGGGAAAAAAAAAGGCACGAGCTGCAGCCGCAACCGCTGCTGTGTTCTATATGTTAATAAAAAAGTTCTAAAAAATAAAATAAAAACAGGGAGCGCTGGTCCAGCACACCAGAACACCAGGAAATCTGCAGAACCTCGCGCTGCCACGTTGGACCCGAGTTTAATTCACTCGTGACAAATTCATTCATTTCCTCATCATTTCAGTCATGGAGTCAGCGGAGGAGGAAGCAATCTTGACTTTTGGCAAAAAAACAAAAGAAAAGGCCAGATCAGGGATGAAGAAGGGGAATTTAATACATTTGTGTCACATACAAAATAGTCCGGCGCCGGGCAGTTTATTGTGCGACAACGCGCTTGCGTTCGCAGTCGTAAAATTTGAGCTTGGTGCGTTTGTGCCTGCGTTCGAACGCTTGTGCCTCTGCGTTCGAACGGCGTCGAGCGGCGTTTGGCCGAACGCAGAGCTATACCGGGGCCTTTAGTCTGGTCTCTCAAGTGTGAGGGGTTAAATGGAGAGCATAAATTGTATGAGAACATCCACTGAAGACAATACACAGCACGTCCTCGTTTTAACTGAGTCATTTTACACATTTAAAAAAATTCTAAATGTCCTTTTGACTTGATTTTACATTCCAAAGTAAACATTTTGGTGTATTTATATCTGATTTGCACATTTTACCTCTTTGTTTCATCATCTGTAAGTTGTTTGAGGAGCCAAGATGGTCTAGTGGCAGGGTTTTTGACTACGGACCCGAAGGTCGCGGGTTCGCGCCCCGGCCACTACCCAGCTTGGGGTGTCTATGAGTGCACACCTATTTCTCCAGCTCCCCGGGCGCTTTTGGGCTGCTCACTGCACCACCTGGTAGGTGGTTGGGTTAAATGCAGAGACGAATTTCGTCTGTGTATGGGAACATACGCAGATGACAGGAATAGACATTATTATTATTATTATTATTGTTCAATTACTGGCAAGTAAAAATGTAAAATTAACATATCTGATTATTATAAATGTGAATATTTTCTTCAAATGAGGTGTGTATGTGTGTGTGTGTGTGTGTGTTTAGTGTCTAAGTAGTAGTTTTACTTGAGTAAATGTCTCAGATCACCATGAGTTCATGTAATTACTCTAATTAACCACCTTTTATTTAACCTTTATTTAACCAGACAAATCCCATTGAGATCACAGATCTCTTATGGAGGCCTGGGCCTGAAGGCAGCCTAACATGCATGTTTTTGTTCTGTAGGAAGAAACCGGAGAACCTGGAGAAAACCCATGCAAGCCCGAGACAAACACGCAAACTCCACACAGAAAGACCCAGGTCAAACCGGAGTTTGAACCCAGGACCTTTGTGCTGTGAGGCAACAGTGCTGACCACTGAGCCGCTGTGCTTTAATGTTGGTGTACATCCAATGATTAGTTTCTGAAAATAAAATAAAATAAATAAAACAGTCCAGTGGTTTAATTAATATTTTGCAGCTACAAACAAATGAAAAAAAAAAGTCATAGAATGGAGAAAAACCAACATGGCCACTCTGCCTCAGGTGAAGGACTGCAAATCTTAAATGATACTACCGGTAATAAAAAAAGTATACCTAACTCTGTTGTTAACATTGAATGTTTATTTTTTTTTAAACTAATATCAACTAAGAGTAACAGAAAACTTGACAAGTCTACCAAATATCCCTGGCAAAATTAATAAATAAATAAAATAAAAAAAATTAAACTTTGAAATTCTACCCGGAAGTACCCATGACCATATATGGGTATACGGCCCTTGCAAGGTCCCATGCGAGCTGAGAGCCCCGCACGTAAAAGGAATGGGTTTTCATTGCAGGGGGGCGCATGAATGGACGAGGGGAGACTAGTGTTCCTCAGCCTCTACAGCTCTGCAGGGATCAGTCCGTGCCCGTGTCCACATTTCAGACATGCTCCTCTCAGAGTCTGGAGATGACGTGGAGCTCCAGGCAGACGTGGACTCAGACAGCGAGTCCAGCCGCAGCAGTCTGGATCAGGACTACGTTCCGGGGGCCCCGGGATCAGATCAGTAAGTTCACAACAATCATGTTGGCATGAGGTCCACGCGTGTTCTAATGTGACATGATGGTCTGCGTGGAAATAACTCAGTGCATCAGATGGTCAACAGCCACCTGATGGATTGTTATTGTTAGCTGTGCACGGCCGTGGGGGAGGGTATTAAACTGGATCTGTGGGTGTGTGTGGATGTGTGCTTGTGTGTGCATGTGTGTGTGTGTGTGTGTGTGTGTGCGGATGTGTGTGTGTGGATGTGTGTGTGGGTAAAAGTCTGCAAGAAACACACGGAGGGGCCATGCGTCATTGCGCATGCTTCGGTTCGGTTTTGTGCACAAGAAAAAAAAAACGCTTCACAGCCTAATTTGTTGCACACAGACACATGTGGTCTGTGAAAGATGTGAAAGATCTGAAGCTCTCGACCTTGACTTCTCTAAATGGTTTTCAGAATCTGTTGGAATCCTGGCAAAAACCAATGCAGATCTGTTCCTGTCTTTGATTTTATACGTCTACCTTATAATGTTTTGCTAGTTTTTTGATACTTTGTAAAAAAAAAAAAAAAAAAAAAAATTTTTTTTTTTTTTTTTTTCTTCTCTCTTTTGTTTTCTATTGTTTATTGTTTGTTTGTTTATTGTTTATTGTTTAAGGAAATTATACCACTGCTGTTCATTGTTCTTTAGTTTTAGCAGGTCGCTTTCGTAAATGAGCCCTTGAGGTTCAAAAGATTTACCTGACTAAATAAAGGTTGAATGAATGTGGTCGTTGTTACACGAACTTTTACTAACAGAGGAACTCCTGGAGCAGAATAAGAGTTTGCTGCTCTCTGAAAAGCTTGTTATTCAGCCAGATGAGAACAGAGGCACAAGGTGTGGCCCAACGGGGGAGGGGGGCTGTAGGGTTTTTCTCCCCCACCTCTTTCTTATGTTTATGTTTATATTTTTTTATTATTTTTTTATTTTTTACAAAAAACATAATACAAAACAATCCCATAAATGATAATGTACAAAATATTTTAAAAAATGAAAGGCAGCAGAAAGAAGAAAAATTCTTATTATATCTGCCCCTTTTTTCAAACAATCAGTTCAAACAATAATAATTTTCCAGTAACAGAACAAAGCCCTTTCAGTCCTTTCTTGCTCGATCGCTTCCATTAACTATACTGTATTCAGTATAAACAAATAAATTACATTTATATTTGTCTTAGAATTATTATTAAGTATTGTTAAATACTGTATTAAATTGATGTTTTGGGCATTTTGAAGTGGATTTACTAAACTTATGGAGAAAAAATGACTTGTCAGGAAGGGCATCTGGCGTAAAAACAATTGCCAAATCTTCATGCAACTAGTTCGCTATGGCGACCCCTAACGCAGGGAGAAGCTGAAAGAAGAAGAAGAAAAAAATGACTTGCCTATTGTATATGTTTTTGTTTATTATAGTGTAGCCGACGGGTAAGGATACAAATAAGGAACTTTAGTTTAAAAAATAAATAATCTATTTTTAATAAAAAAAGTGAATTTGGTTAAAAACTTTACTAAAAGTTACCCTTAAGGCACATAGACCCGTTGCAGAGGAGGCTTGAGACAGATTCACACACTGGCACCAGTTAAATTGCACAATTGTTTAATTACATAAAATACTAAATAGTTACAGTTTTAAAAGGCAGTTCTCGCTCAGTTAAAAAGTGTAATTCATATCAATATAAAACAGGAAAGAAAATCATACACACACACACATTTCCCACACCAAAACAGGATTTCTGTCACCGCCTGGAGGGATCCTTTTATGATCACACGACAAGTCCACCCTGGTATAATCTGTCGCTCCGGAAGAGACGCCACTCCAGCCGACACCCGCTAGTTAGTTGAGCTGGACATTGATCCAGTTCAGCCCGCAGGACGCGTGACGCAGCCCGCTCCACGCCGTCCAGACAGCGAACACCAACACAGGACCAGTCGGCAGTCGAACGACCCAGATGGAGGGCAGAACCAGTCGGGACCATCCGGACAGCAGCAAACACACAGCAAGGACAAACAGCAGTGGACACCGAGCTGCTCCACCTCTTAACAGGAGAGGGAAACAGGAAGCTTGTAATTATGGTCGCGAGAACAGTAGATCATCGCGACCATGCACCCGCTAGCACGACACAGCTAGCAATCGCCGCCGGAAGGCGGATGACGTGTGTCAACCCTGAGAACTGGGGCTGTTTTAAACAGGAAGCCAGCCCCAGACCCACCAATCGCATCGCAGCAACTGTGGTGCATTTAATGTCCGTAGGACATCCTACTACAATAGATTTTATGGCACACAGTCAAAAGCAAAGTGGCAACACTGTTTTTGTCTGTGTGCATGTGTGTTTCTTTGTTCCATCAGCAAATTACAGTAGTCCCTCGTTTATCGCGGGGGATCTGTAGCCTGAAGCCCCACGATAAGTGAAAAACCACAAAGTAGGAATAGTAGTACAACAAATAGTAGGGGGGCGCAGCTTCTCAGACTGAGGAAGTCTTTCGGACGAAAGACGAAACGTTTCTACAGTTTTTTTGCTTTGTTTTGTTTTTTGAATGTCCAGAGGACCAGACTTAGCTTTTTTGGATTTTTCTACCTGGATTATTGAGCATGCATCAGGGTACAACAAATAGTAGTTTA
>JBBPBX010034682.1:0-23088 GCA_038048925.1 Garcialebias charrua
GGAACACTGCATCACTGGCCAAGAAGGCTCACCAGCGCCTCTACTTTCTCCGCAAGCTGAAAAGGGCTGGAGCTTCAACCCCCATCATGTGCACCTTCTACAGAGGTGCCATAGAAAGTGTCCTGACCAGCTGCATCACTGTGTGGTTTGGTGCATGTACTGCATCCTGCCGCAAGAGCCTCCAGCGCATCGTGAGAGCAGCTGAGAAGATTGTCGGCACCTCCTTCCCCTCACTGCAGGACTTACACAGCAACCGCCTCACTCGGAAAGCCCTCTGCATGGCAGGTGATCCCACACACCCACTACACAGCTGCTTCAGCCTGCTGCCATCAGGGAGGAGACTGAGGAGTCTCCAGGCTCGAACCAGCAGACTAAATGACAGCTCTGTTCATCAGGCAGTCAGGATGCTTAACTCTATGCCTGCTCTGCCCTCCCTCCCACTTGTACTGCTGTACAAGCTGCAGTCTGTAGTTTTTCTAAAAAATATATTTTTAACATATTTCTTCACTCTGTCACTATCTCCTGACAGACTGATGTTAGACAAGTAATCTCTGGGAAAAAAAACTATATTCCCCTTGCTTCTCCAGGTGTTACTAAAAGCATTTCTAAAAACCCACAGTGACCCACCGTTAACCAGCCAATAAAAACAGAGTTTTTAAAAGCCAATAAAAACAGAGCTTCTCACTTCTCTCGCTCCTGAAGCTAGATTCATACTCGACGCGTCGCGCAGCGCGCGAGGGTGCGCGCTCCAAAAGTGACGCAATTTCACAGTCCCCGCCCCTGCGCGTTGGCCCCGCGCGTGGGATTAGCGCGTGACGTGCACCTCTGAATTTTTGAAACTCCGCAAGCCTCTGCGCGCGCGGTGGGCGCTACGATTTGATTGACAGGTCCCCACCGACAGCCTTCACCCTCTTCACGCCGGAGCCTGCAGCTGTTTGCGCCGCTGTGGTCGTAGAGACGGAGTCGCGACGCATGGAGGAATGTTTTGTGACACAAAATGTATTAAATTCTCCTTCATTCCTGATCTGGAGTCGGACTTTTCTTTTGTTTTTTCGCCAAAAGTCACGTGATCGCTTTCTCCTCCGCTGACTCCATGCATTAAAGCCGCAAATAAAGACAACAGTTCAGCACGCGAGCGGAAAGCTATTTGTTTTTGTTGTGTGATTTCAAACAGTTCTTCTTCTACGGTAGATTTCTTCTTCTACGCCTTTCTTGCAACATATGCACAGGTTTTAGAGGGTACTGCCTCCTGCTGGTCCGTAAAAGAACAGCACTTTGCCATGCGCCGCCGTGCGTCAACCATAAACACAGAGGCGACACTGTAAACGCATTTTGCCGCACGGCTTGAGTGCACGCGCGGCGTGCGCGCTCCAGCCTGCGGACCAAAGCGAAAGTCTAACTCAGCCTTAACCCACGCCCCCGCCTGTCCCAGCCCCAGCGGCTGCGCATGTTCTCGTTCAAAGGATTGCAAAGCGATGCAGAACTGATTTGTATGTGACACAAATGTATTAAATTCCCCTTCTTCATCCCTGATCTGGACTTTTCTTTTGTTTTTTTGCCAAAAGTCAAGTGATCGCTTCCTCCTCCGCTGACTCCATGACTGAAATGAGGAAATGAATGAATTTGTCACGAGCGAATTAAACTCGGGTTCAACGTGGCTGCGCGAGGCTCTGCAGATTTCCTGGTGTTCTGGTGTGCTGGACCAGCGCTCCATGTTTTTATTTTATTTTTTAGAACGTTTTATTAACACATAAACACAGAAAATCGCAACGGCTGCGACAGGACATACAGTGGAGGCGGAGCTAAGGAAGCTGAGCTGAAGTTCAGCAGAGCAAGGGGGAGCAGAGCCATATATGGCTCTCAGGGGGAGGGGGACCAGAAACGTGTCTCTGTTCAATATTTTTCTAAGTTCCAGCATGTTCAAAAAACTACAGACTGCAGCTTTAACACAAAAAACTTTCACACATTACCACACAACACAAGGTTTTTAACACTGGACTCTGTGTCATCAAAACGGGTTATTCACTACACTCACGGTAATGTGCTCATTCAGTTTGCACTACTTCTCATATTTGCACTAATGTTTTTTATTACATTACTGCCTATAGTCATACTACTGTTTACATTTACTGTTTACATTTATTACTACTGTTTACATTTATTACTACAGTACTGTTTACATTTATTACTACTGTTTACATTTATTACTACTGTTTACATTTATTACTACTGTTTACATTTACACTACTTTTTATATCTACACTACTGCTGATATATATTCTTTTTATTAGCCTTATTGCAAATGCCACTTTACCTCTATACCAATATCAACTACTCTCATACATATACTGTGTACATAAACTTCATATGCTGCTTTGTCACTCTATTACAAATGTCAATGCCAGAACCTTCATTTTATTTTATAGATATACTTTTTATACTTTTATACTACTATGCAAAAACTCAGGACAGTATTACACTTTTATTATTTCATTTTATGCTTATGTTTATTAAATGTTTTAGTGTTGGTGTAACTTTTTATACTTTTATACTACTATGCAAAAACTCAGGACAGTATTACACTTTTATTATTTCATTTTATGCTTATGTTTATTAAATGTTTTAGTGTTTTAGTGTTTAAATGGTTACTGTTGCACCGAAGGGACTGAGAGAAATGCAATTTCAATCCTGTGTATGTCCTGTACATATTGCAGTTTTGACAATAAAGTTGACTTTGACTTTTACTACAACTGATTAACTTTGAGTCAACTCTAACCCCAGCTAATCAACATTAACAAACACAAAAATGGTCATAAGTCAGTGAATATTACAAATATTGGTCTTGTGTGGTAATTGCTGAGAATCATTCCCAACACACACTTCGTAGACATATTGTGTGTTTTGTTTTAAAAAACTGTTGGCATGCAAGACAGAGAACAATACGTATAATCTCAAGAGATGATGCTTTCTATTTTTTCAAGGGTTTGCCCAAAACTTAATCAAATTTACACATTGGCACATATAATGGCCTTTGTTTAGGTCACAAAATATCGAGTTAGTTTCATATTGCACAGTTAATTACAGGAAATTATGTTATTTGAAAGCACAATAGTATGGCACCTTTAGCAGGAATATCATAACTTTTACTGCCAGAATATTTGTATAATGTAACAGTGAGGTTAATAGTGTTTGAACCACCATGACGTTTTTTCAGATTTGAGCTTTTTAAGATGGCAGCAATCTATATCTTAGGAACGATCTCCAAACTGAGGTCATTCAAATATCTATTTACAACGTGTAATATTAACACTTCATAACTTTTAACATAAAGCTGCTCATGATAAAAAACTTTTGTTAACACACAGAGGTAATTTCTCTCACATCAAGCTTGATTTGTTTAGGTTGCATATAATGCAGGAGGTGAATACACTTGGGTACAGGTCTGTATTCTGAAAGTGTGGCTGATTTATTCTAAAGACAATGATAATCCTGTTAGTTTAACGGCCTGAATGGTGAGCCTTTCTCATTAGTCATGGTGTTTTCTCACTTAACGCTCCCTGCTTTGTAATCACAGCTTGCATTCTGCCTCAAAACACCAGACACATGCACAACTTGCATGTGCAAGTTGTTTGCTGAGTCCTTTGTGAAAAGTTAATCTGTAAGTGTCTGTCAGAGAAAGCAATTAACCTCATAGACAACTGAGGAGTTGATATGAATTTCAGAGCATCTAATAAACACTTTAATATTCACTAGCGGGGCTCACATTTAGCATCAACACTTTGAACGTCTTCTTGATAGAGACAGAAAGACAGTCTGTTATACAGATGGGCATTTGGATTTTATTTTTATTTTTTTTACACCCTGGCTTTCTGCTCCCTTCAGCTCAGGAGTACAGTAACAGAATGCATGTGGTGCCGAAATGATTAGGAAATTAAATGCTGGATTCAGTGTGATCAGTGCATTTATCACACACACAAAAAAAGATAAAGTCCAGACTATTCACTTTCAGTGCCAGTGGATGGGTTTTCTCTGGCCTACTAAAGAAAATACAAGAGTCTGGAAACTTGAACATTAACCGTGTTTTGTCAGAGGACAATGGTTTTGATGGAATAATTTAAAAAAAAAAAGAAATTGAGACTGGTAGGATAGAGACACTTTTCACAGGCAGTTCAACATGAACCTCACTTGTGTCAGCTGGTCTTTCAGCACGTTACCTCATATCTCAATAACTTCTCTAATGAAAAGAGAAACAGCAATTCACACAACTGAGAGACAACAAGCTAAAGATTTGGATGCAGTAGGTTTGAGACAAGCTGAAATGACAGAAGCCAATTTATTCTTCAGCTTTGATGAGCATGGGCGCATTGGTTTTGTTAGCAGCTCAGGTTTTAGATACTATAACTAAAATACTGCTGTTATAACAGTATAACAACTTTATAAAAGTCATGGCAAAGGCAGAAAATCTACAAAGTAGAAACATGAACTCAAAATGTAAAATTGAGCATATAACAATTATGACACAATTATGACACAAAATAATCACAAAGTGGCACAAGTACAAGTCTCAGGACCTTCAGATATTATGTAAACCAGGGGTGTTTAGACTTTTTCAGCATGCGAGCTACTTTTGAAATGATCAAGTCACAGTGATCTACCTACTATAAGGCCCCGTTTACACGAAAACAACCTGTGGAAACATTAGTGATTTTTCAATGTTTATTGGGGTTAATAATAATGTTTATTATTATTATTTCAATGTATATTGTTTATTATTATTTATATTATAAACAAAAAATAAGCTGGTTTACATGAAAAATGCTATAGTTTTCATGTCCGTCGGGTTGCCAGATAAGAAATTATGAACTATAGTACTGTGGCTTTAAAATGATAGTATTTTGACCTAAACTGTTGTGTTTGCTGAGTAAAGATGTTCTAAGATTCAATTCAATTCAGTTTATTTATATAGTGTCAATTCACAAAAGAAGTAATCTCAGGGCACTGAACAGACAATTTTTTAAAATGTCATGCTGCGATCTACCAGTACTACCTCAGAGATCTACCAGGAGATCACGATCTACCTAATGAGCACCCCTGATGTAAACTGATGGAGGTCATGACTGAGACGATTCACGTGTGAAAATTAGCCAACTGAAAATCTGAGCCCAAAACAGACTGGGGTAAAAAAAAAAAAAAGGACACAAAATGGACTCAACAATACCACAATGAGACACCACAGACAAATTGCAATTTCAGTCAAATTCTGAGCCGTCCAAGCACACAGCCCTGTGGTGCTCAAAACTCATTCGTGTTGACTGTAGGGGAACACCACATCAGAAAGAGAAACAAGACGTTTAGATTTATTTATTTTTTTAAAACAAGCCAAAAGTTAGAACCACCTATTCCTGGAAGAGATGGACCAATCCTCTCTGTTCCACACAGACAACAAGTTTCACTTTTAGAAAAAACGTGAGACACACTTCACTGTGTGAACTGATAGAGAAGAAGCAACTGCACTGGAACTTTTGAAAAAACTCCAGAGACTCTGCACTAGAACTCAGAGTGAGGAGAAACCCGCTTCTGCACTTGACGTCGGAGAAGAATACTTCCTAGTGACTGAGACATCCTATGAAGAAAGAGAGAAACGAGAAGCATCCTTTCTGCAGACGTCAGAGAAAGATACAAAACCTGGCCAGAACCAGGCTGATCCAAGAGCTTTCTGCCTGGCAACCAGAATCACACCGCAGAGGAGTGGTATATCCCAGCTGACTACCATGGACCTTCATCCCTCTAACCCACATATGTCAATGTCAAGGCCCGCGGGCCAGATCCAGCCCACAAATTAAGTATGGCCCCCTGGATGATATTTAATTACTATTAGAAACCACAGGCCACAGCCACCTGCTGATGTTTTGTATGCACCAACACTACATTCCCCACAATGCAACGGTAGTAGGGATGGGTCTGATCCGATCCAGAGTCGTGTCTCATGCACCCAGAGAAATAAGACCCGCCTCACGTCACATTCAGGAAATCTATTGCATAGTTTGCAGCCAGCTACAGCATGAGGACTGAATGAGTAGCACAGCTAACAGCTAGCCAACTTTTCATCGTAACATGTCTGCTGTGTGGAAGTATTTTACACTAAACACCAAAAGACAGCATCGTGCAATGTCAGCAGAGCCATAGCGCCACATTAAACCGCGGTCAAGTTACTTTGTAGTTTTACATTGGACATTTGAGCTCTGGGGCTTCAGCGGGACGCCACTCTCGCTGAACCGAAACAGGGAGACCGACCGCGGCCAGCTGCATCCAGTCCGACCCGCTGTCTGACCGTCTCGTAGGAGGGACAGGCAGAGAGCGGCTGACCAAAATCAGAGCGCACGCCCCGTTTTGGACAAGAAAAACACAGCTGAAGCCACGGAGCTCAACTGTTCACCGAGAAGTTGCTAAACTTCATCATAATTAATGACCAACAGCTATCAGCTGTAGAAAATTAAGGATTTTGCAGCTTGATACTTGCAGCCAACAGCCAACAGTAAACAATCATAAAAAAGCCTATTAATTAAAAATCGTAAGAAAACTGTATTAAAAAAAAACGTTACATAAACAGCTACATTATAAAACAATGTAAAATACTAAAAGCAGGAACATGTCTGTGTTGGTTTATGCCAAGAACTTAGCAGATGTAAAGCTATTTAATATCAAAAAAGGCGTTCAATACAGAACAACTGGACTTTATTTGTAACAAACAAGACGTTTCGCTTCTCATCCGAGGAAAAGCTCCTCGGATGAGAAGCAAAACGTCTTGTTTGTTACAAATAAAGTCCAGTTGTTCTGTATTGAACGCCTTTTTTGATTTTATCATGTCCTGGACGACTGAGAATCTTCACCAGATATTTAATATTTTATTTAATTCATTTATTCTTTCATTTGAAAGAGATGAAATAAAACAAATTCATCAAAAAGAAAACATTGAATGAAAAGAGTGCAGAAAGAAGAAAAAAGAAGAAAAAGATTATTATATCACCCCCTTATAATAAACATTGAACCCTTGGCTTGTAGCAATTTTTTTTTTTTGTCCCTCTGTGTATTTGACTTTGACATCCCTGCTCTAACTGATGACAGGTGAACTTTGAGGAGACTTCAGCCTCTCGGTCACCAAAACATTTAGCGGCTGTCAGAACCATTCCTGACTATCTACATCCTGGTGGGAGAGAAACTTTTCAATGCCTTTCTGGTGACCCTACATCACAATAAACTTATCAGACAAACTTAGCTCACCTTAGACACAATTTTAACCACTTCATAAACAGAAACCAATCCAAAGTTTGCCTTTTAAATTTGCTCATTAATTAGACCTTGGATTCAAATCAATTTGATGTTCAGTTAACTTTGCCATGCATAATTTTCACCATATATAGCACAGATTATTATTTTTATAATAAAATACATAAAATCAACTGAATTTGTGACGATTTTGGCATATCTGTGTGTATTACTGATTTGGTGTCCTTTAAACGTGAGAAAATAACTCACTACATTACATATGGGGTACATAGAGATGGATTTTTCCTCTCTAAGGGAGAGGTGGTGACCAAACAACGAGGTTGTTGGCATAATACATGCATATCTTATGAGCTTAACTCATAACTGATAATTAACAATATATTTTAAGCCCCATTATTGCTACATGACACACATAAAATTTACTTGAACTAAAATTTGTTTTGTTAATAAATTTTACATTTCACATTAATGTTCAAGGGTAGAATATTATAACTCTTAATACAGCAACAGGAACTACAGTACTGTATATGTGAAAATGTTTGGCACTTCTAACTACATCAGACCTGCACAGCTCTCCTTCCACCCCTGTTTCCAGCTCATTACAGGTAGTCCCCGATTTACGAGCGCTCTGATCTACGAGGTTCCGGACTTACGAGCTGGCGAATTTTTTGAAAAAACGCAAAAAATACAGAGTTTTCTGTGTTTTTTCACCACAGTTCGTTAGCTAAACATGTGGACACACGTTTCCGATCATTTTTATGCACTCGTAAGCAGTTTTTCGATGAAAAACGAGTGTTTGTAGTCGCGCTAGCAAAACCGTTCCAATTTACGAGCGAAATTCCGGACTTACGAGACACGTGGCGGCCGTTCCAAATTACGAGATTTCCGGTTTACGAGCGCCTCGTTGTAACGGAACTCGCTCGTAAATCGGGGACTACCTGTAGTGTTTTTTTGGGCGGCCGTGGTGTAGTGGTAATGGCAGTCGACCCCTGATCGGAAGGTTGGAGGTTCGAATCCCGCATCCGCCCACCATGTGTTGTTGTGTCCCTGGGCAAGACACTTAACCCCGAGTTGCTCCCGGTAGGTCTGGATGGCGCCTTGCAAGGCAGGCTACCACTACCGGTGTATGAATGTCTGAATGAATGGGTGGATGGCTGGTATTGTAAAGCGCTTTGGGGCTCCTCACAGGGGGCTGGAAAGCGCTATATAAATAAGCTCCATTTACCATTTAAAGTCTAGTTGTGTCTTTTGGGAAGGTCAAACTGTTATTTTTGACAAACAAAATTAATATGAACGCTTGGATGTAGGGATTCATGAGCAAAGTTGAACTTCAAGCTAGGTTTCCTTTTCAGTTTAATTTGTATTGACAGCCACTTTCAAATACGTGCCAGTAACATTTTATAGTTTCAACCATTAACATATTTTTTTAAACAGCAGATGTATAAACATTCACTTTATAAATCTGCTGAGCAGCTCTAAATTAAATAGGTACAAGCCACACTTGCTCCTTGATCCAAACATTTTGGTGTGGACAAAATCTGAGCTTTTACAGTCACATCAGCTTCTGATTAAAGCTATTCTGTCTCCTGCTTTTTAAATCATTATGGGAACACAGTGCGGCCAGGTTTGAGTTAGGGGTGCACAAAAATCACAGAGGTTGATGGGCCTTTTTTCTTCTTTTAATGGCACCATGTTAGACGTTTTCAGCAAACATGAACGAATGACGCTGGTACTCGCTTCAAAGTGAACATCAGAAGATCACATTGAAGTTCATGCTCAATTAGCAAGGTACAAAATCCAGTAATGGTCAGTCAGGTCATCTGGACAGTTGATTTTTTGTGAAAAGACGTTTTGCCCTCTATCCAGAGGGCTTCATCAGTCTGAGGAGCCCCAAGTAAACGGTTTTCCCCACTAAGCAGTACTCCTTTGGTGAACCAACCAGTTTGCTGGTTACAAGATGGTTTCTGGGGCCTACTTGGGACTTCCCAGATTGATGAAGCCCTCCAGATAAAGGGTGAAACGTCTTTCCACAAAAAAGATCTATCATGTTTTAATAACAAACAAGATACGAAGAGCTCTTGACTGAAACACCAGAGACCACTGGAGGAGGCTACAGGAGATGGATGAGTATGGTTTTGGTTTTTTGAAATATTTAATGTCTGGCAGGAATATTACAGTATTAGTTATCTTACATGTCTCTTCTTTACTTCACAGGAGGGAGGGTTGGTGACCAGGGGATTCCAGGGCAACGAAGCGGATCAAGGTGACGGGTGCTGTAAGCAGGGTACGAAGGTAGTGAAAGTGGCAGGAACAGACCTTAGGGCTGGATGGTAAGATGTTTGGTGGTTGTTCTATTGGTGATGTTGTAGGTGGCAGTTCCAAGAAGAGGATCCAAGGAGACTCAAGGAGCAAGACCAAGAAATGACACTAGGGAACAAGGAACTGAACAGCAGGAGCTACAAGGAACTCAAGGAAAGCACAGGTTTGTGTAATCTTTGGAAAACAAGATCTTTACGACTGGACACAGTACCAGAGGTTGAACAATAGTCCATTGTGGGTTCTCATCAGCAGACTGGATACAGCTGTGGATAATTGGCTGATGTGCCACTCTGGAGCTGCAAACAGTGTGGATGAACAAAAAATAATACCAGAATCCCCACAAAAAAAAGGTGTACTGGCCTGGTTAGCTGCTGCTTTTGGAAGCATTTGAGGTTCTCATTGTGTTTGAGTAATGTTTATGCCATTGACTGTTTGAGGTAAATTCAAATTCCAAAATAAAATAAAATAAAATCACAGTAAGCAAACAAATTTACAACAGATGTGACGAAGAATGGCTCTCTGCTTTGCCTCAAATATTCTGGCAAGAAAGCAACCCATTAAAATCAATAGAAGGTTTTTTGTTTCTATAAAATTAAAACATTTTATAGTTTTTTTGCTTTGATTTTGTTGCTTAAACAACAATAAGTATTTTATTATTATTATTGCTTCTCCCCTAAACTTTATGAAGCTTTTCATCACATTACTCTGTGGGTTTTTAGGTTTGCGACTTTACTGTTTAGGCTAACTATCCAATGTTTTGCTGTATAATACAGTATAAGGCAAGCTATTCCAAGTAGATCTGTATATACAGCCTGATTAGTGACTCATTTTCCTCAGGAATTAAAGAAAAGTTGACTCACACAAGCCTGAGTGCTGCCATTATAGTTCCTATAGTCAGAATCTTCACTGTGGAAAAAACACTCTGCCGCCTTCTTGTTAAAAACATTTTTGGGAGACAAACACCACCAATTTGGATTTATTAGAGCTATTTTCCTGCCTAAAATGGAAACAAAATGTATGAGGCTAAACATAAACATCTGAATTAATAACTAAGGATGGCAATTGCTTTATGCTGACCCAACTTTTAACGTGAAACCTAAATGAGGATGTTAAGGATTTACATGGATGTTAACAAGAGCAGCCTGTATAGTAAAGTTCTGCTTGCAGACTCAAACACATTCCTCGTCTTGATTTTGTCTTTCCTGTCCCTGTCCTCTGTCACTCTTTCTCTCTGATGTCTCTGAAACATGTGCTGAGGGAGTCATTTGATCTGCAGACATCTGGAGCGCCGCGCCACTAAAAACACCTGGTTTCAATTCAAGCAGTCGACAGAAACGTTGGATTGTTTCTTGCAACCAGAACCCCCATTCTTCTTCCTCCCATTCATTACATCACAGGCTATTGTGTTATGTTTAAACTATTAAATCCCAGTGGATGGAAGAAAATGTTTAACTTGATTAGCAACTATTTGAAACAAATTACTGTAGATTTTCAGTGTGCTGTGCACAATCTGCTGAAGCTGCTTTCAGGTAGATCCAGTAGGGTTCAAGTTTTAACATTTACTGGTAGCCATTTAACATATTTTTTGTTTTGTTTTATTGCTTATGACGTTCAGCAATAATTTGAACAATAAGGAATTTTAATCATCCAAAATCATTTTCTTAACAGAGGTTTATGCTACTACTAAAAATGTACTTTTACTTTGTGAAATTTAATTCACATATGTTTTAGAAGGACTTTAAAAGTGTTTATTCTTTCCCCCATTACCTGCATGTTTTGGGAATAAAAGCCAACAAGAAAGCTTTGCAAGTTCTAGCAAAATATATGTTTATTTTATTTGCTGTTGAACAAGTACACATAAACTTATGTTCCACAAAAAAAAAAAAAGGCAAAAAAAAAGACAAAGCATAATGAAGGAAGTGGGAACTTGAGATGCTGCTAGCTCTGTGTAACACTTCAATATGCCTAATCATTTAGACAACAGAACACACACAGAAGCATTAAAAAACTATACATTGTCAGCATTTTGAGGTTTTTTTTTTTACTTTAGGTGAAAGAACAAAGAAAGATGTTTGCATGGTCTAGAACAGGGGTCTGCAACCTGCGGCTCTGGAGCCACATGCGGCTCTTTGGTCCCTCTGCAATGGCTCTTTCAAGCTTTGATCAAAAGTGACATAAAACTGAAGTTTGTTGGTTTGTTGATTGATTGATTGATTGATTGATTGATTGATTGATTGATTGATTATTATTGATTTATTGGTTATTTACAACAATAAATTGCTAATTTAGCAGTTTCCTGGTCATTTCTTTTGCCAACATATAATAACAGTAAATCTTATTGACTACATCATGCTAGTTGTTTGTTAGCCACTTCTTTAAGCTCACTTCCAGTCATGCGGGGCGATCTTTTACTCAAATCTACCAATTATTATTAATTTTTTTATTACTTTTTTGGAGGGGTGGCATACCTTTAAGATAAGTTGCTGGACTAAATATGTTGAGTCAACTTGATAATAAAAGTTTAAGAAAAAAAGTCAAATAAATGGAAGTATTTATTTTCATTTAAAAATTCAATACATATTCAACCAAGTGGCCTAATTTTTTACTTTATGCTTTATTACTTCATAATAGGATACTTAATGGATTGTTTCCACAATTAAAAAGAAAACTCACATATGCCTGCATATTTGTGTTTGAATTTTTATAAAACAAAAAAAAAAATCATTTTTTAAATATAAATCCAGTCTTTTCGTTTGCCCTAAAATATAAATACTGTATATCAATAAATATTTAAAAAATAATTTTATATTTTTTCTTCATAAGTCCATCTTCTGGCTGGAAATCCCCCTCCAAAAGGCTTGAAGTGGACCATGGGCCACCAGTTGATAATCACAGTTTTACCAAGTTTTGCGACTCCATAGACATTTTATTTAGTGAGCAAAGGGTCAGAAATGGCTCTTTTGATCATGAAGTTTGCAGACCCCTGGTCTAGAATGTTATATATTGTATGTGCATGTAAATCTTTTATAGAAGCGCATATAAATATTAGCACTGTGTGGTTTGTGTTTTATCATTAATACGCCTCGTGTGGTGAAATATTAAGGTACAATTTTCATAAATAAATACGGAAATCATCAAAAGTCTTAAAAGCTTATTTAAAGCTTATAATGTTTCAGGTAAAATTTCCCCAGAACATTAAACAAACTCAGTATTTTAGCAGTTTAAAATGATTGATATGATAAGCAGGAATTAAACGGCCCTGTGATGGACCTGCGACCCGTCTAGGGTGTACCCCGTCCCTCACACAGTGATTGCTGGACATGGGCACCAGCGACCCCCGTGACCCAAAATGGAAGAAGCGGGTAAAAGCTAATGGATGGATGGAATTAAACGGCACAAAAACAGGAACTACATGAAATGGGTAATTCCAGCCTTCATCCATCAATCTATTTGGGATTGTTTATCTGGGACTGGGTCACTTGGGTAAAAACACGAGACAAAGGTTATAACTCCTCTTGCCTTGTGCCTTCTCCAGGTAAGACATGTCGGAAAACTCATTTTTACCAGATGCCCAAACAATCTCAACAGACTTCTTTCAATGATGAGAACCTCATTTTCAGTCTGACCTCCTCATGCTGCACAGACTAGCCAGCTACTGTACTCTGAATACTGATAAACTTGCACAGGATTATTCTCCAAAAGGTGTTCTCTAAAATGTTGCACGAGTTCGTCAAAATTCCTAATAATACAGTACAAAAATATCACATGCACACTATATTCTTATGAGGGTTCAATATACCATTGATTGAACAAATGCAACAGTCAATAACCCCCATATGCAAAACGAGAAATGCCACCGTCTGTGTAGATTTCAACATGTACAGTACATTTCAGCATCACATTTTGTTAACGCACTTGGACATATAAGCACATGTTTTCAGACTTCCGCACATCAGATTTACCATTGGTCTTTTCTCAACCAGCTGAAGTACTTCAAGGAAAAGCTGCACTTAAAACGTAAACACAAAAAAAACTCCTGATAAAATCTGGACAGCTAAGGGAAAATACATCTTAAAGGACAACACCCACCGTGACAGTAACAATTCACCATATTGGACAATTACTGTAGTAGAATATGATGTCTATTTTCATTTTTGCATTTGGGCCAGGTGAGTGTAAAAAAAAACAAAAAACAACGGAGTCCCGGAAACATCCGGAAACCCGGCCGAAGATTGCCGAAGTCCGGAGTGACATAAATAAAGGATCCAGTCAGAAGGCAGGAGTGAGTTCGCGATGGAGGCTTTATTATGAGAGTGAGAGTTAAAACTGCAGTTAAACTAGTGTCCTACATGGATGTGCGATCTCTAAATATTTCCTGGTGCAGTTGTGAGTTCAGGACCAGCGCTCTGTTTTTATTTATTTTTTAGAACTTTTTAATAAGATATAACACCGCTGCAATAATGAAGCTACGTTGATGCATGCTTGTTATAACTCCGCATGCATTCAAGGCGGATACTTCTGTGACGTCAATGCCCATATATGGAGAGGGGCAGATTTTCCCGGTGCTGCGGCTAAAATCTGCTATAAATCATGAAATAACACATTTAGCGTTATTTCTCTACAAGATAAATAAATGCTCCTGTTTCATTATTTAATTAACTACTAAATATTAATGGCGATGCAATTTGAAAACATGGTGGGTCATGTCCTTTAAACAATGCTGTAGAATGTGACGAAAATGTCAGATCAGTTTTGTTCAAAAACCATCTTTGCGTTTTCCCAAAATGCACTGAAAACCAAAGTTCTGCCCGCCTGGATCACTGTGCAACCCAGAGGATTGATATGTTTGTACCACCATCGTGCATTATTTGGTTAACTCGTCCTCTGATACAGTCCAGAGTAACGTAAACAGTTGTACCGTTCTGGACCTGAAAAGAGGCTCTCAGTCCAATACTAGCCCATTCGCTGCCCTCAGGCATTGAGCCAGACACCTGCTGAGCAACAGGACCTGCCTGTTCTCCCTGACCCCCAACCCTCTGAAAAGTAAGTTTAACTATATTACATGAGTGGATCAGCTTGAGGTTAAGGGCGACATTTACTGTCCCCTTCTCATGGAAGATAAAGTTCTTCAAGCTGTTTGTCTCCCCAGTGCGAGCCAAGTGAACCTGTGGGATGTTGGGACTTTTCTGCTGAAACAGAAGAGGTTTATTTCTGACGGCTCCAAAGGGAAGACCGGTCCGAGACACTGTCGCTGTCAAGGCCGACGACACAGCAGAAGGAATCCAGATGAGATTCAATACACTGATCCCAGTGCTGTCCCCAAAGTAGCGAATGTTACACTGAGATGGAGACAGGATCTCAAAAGTGAGGGTTTCTTTGCTCGCCACCATCACAGCACCAGAGAGGGTGATAGAAGTATCCCTGTAGTTCACACCTGTCTTGAAAGCCTGCATTGCCTCCAGGCCTGTCCCATTTCGGGTGATGTAAGCAATCAGAGAGAAACCCTCTCGAATGCAGGTGTGACCCATGGAATAAAACGCCTGCTGTAAAACAAACTTCACCACTCCGCTCTCTGTGAAACGTACCCCACGGTTGTCATGAGTAAGGCCGAGCATGTAAGGGTCAGAAACTGATGTAATGCGAAAACTTGGACGGTAGCTGGTCTGATAATGTGCCAGCAGGGACATCTGAGCTGTCATGGCAACAGCACCCGTATCGTGAGACAACCAGAAAAGACTTAAAGAAGGAGTGGTGACGTCAAAGACATGAAGATCCTTGCTCCTGTTGCAGTGTTGATTTGGACTCTTCAGCAGTAAGGTAAAGACGTGGTTGGGCTCCACCTCCACTCCGGTGCTGACGCTTACCCCTTGCAAGTATTTTCCATCCGGCTGTTCAATTCGAACGCCGCTGAGGTCCTGGCTGTCCTCTTCTTGGCTTCCGTTCAGCCTCATCCCTACCTGTAGAAAGTTCCTGCAGCAGTGCTTTATTGCAAAGTTATGATCCAACCACACCAGACCATGCTGGAGGAAGGTGACCTTCCCTGCATTGTTGATCAGAAGATTGCTGCTCTCCTTCCCACGTATGTTTAGCTGCAGACTGGGGAAGATGTGGTTTCCAGATGTACTGATGGGAGGAAGAGCCACATTTGCAACCCAGGACTGGGAGAGTCGGTTCTCTGAAAGCAAGCCACAGACGGCATCGGTGACTGCCGTGCAGGGAACAACGACAGGATGTCCTTCACAGTCCGAACAAGCCTGGCACTCCTGGAGCTCCTGGTTGTAGAAGTACTCCTGACCACACAGGCCTGTCACTGCTTCTCTGTCAGAAACTCCAAGACACCTAAATCCCCCTGAAGAGAAACAAACCAAAACAGGCTCTGAAAGCTGCACAGACATTCCGTTTAGTGCAACATCACAAAAAAATGTTTTAGCTCTGCCAGGAATAAAATAAAGGAAAAGTAATGCGAAATGTAAGAAATTGATAAACAAGACAATAAACAAACTCACCTGGAGTATTGAGGCACTTCACCCGTTCTCCGCAAATGTTTGGTAGTTCAAGGCATTCATCTCTGTCCTGCAATTCATACAATCGTATCTATGAGCATGTTTAATCATTAATTTAAAAAAACGGTCACTTTCTGTATCATCATGGAACATGACAATTGGTTTCTCGGATCACACAATTGGTTGATTTTCTAATTATAGTGGAGGCCATGTGTTTAACATAAAGGTACTTCTTCCAGTGAATGGTGTACCACAAGGTTCAGTCTTAGGACCCACCCTCTTCACAATCTACACAAGTAATGCAGGTCAGATCATTCCTGATGCATCCTTACATTTCTATGCCGATGACACAGTTGTTTATTGTCGAGCTAAAACAGTTGCTATAAGGTTTTCCAGATTTTACGTCTTTGATGTACAGTAATCCATTCAGATTTGTTCCGTCTCAAATTTGTGCTAAATGCTGATAAAACCAAAGGGATTTTGTTTGCAAACAGGAAGTCGGTCCCAGCAGTTCTTCCTCCTATCTTATTTCCAAACGGTGTCCCTATTGAGTTTGATGATTCTTAAAAATACTTGGGTATTTTGGTCGATTCACATCTCTCTTTTTTAAGCCTCATGTCAAAAACTTGGTAAAGAAATTTAAAGTAAAACTGGGTTTCTTTTTTATAAATAGATCCTGCTTAACTCTGAATGCTAGGAAACACCTTGTAGCTGCGACTTTCCTTCCCTCCATTGATTACGGTGACATTATTTACATGAACGCTCCTACAAGCACCCTGCAGATGTTGGACGCTGTCTCTCAAGGTGCACTAAGATTCATAACTGGCTGTAACTACCGTACCCATCACTGCACCCACTGGTTAACTGGTCATCATTAACTTCACAAAGACTCTCCCACTGGTTCATTTTCATCTTTAAATCACTTCTTGGTCTGTTGCCTTCATACATCTCCTCCTGCATGTCATGTTGTGTGCGCTCTCAGGACATAATTACCTGCAGTGATCCCTAAGTGAGGAACGAACTAGGCAAAAGGGCGTTCTCCTACTTCGCTCCTGTTTTCCTGGAATATCTAGAAAAAAGATCTGAAGCTCTCGATCTGGACCTCTAAGGGA
Organism: Garcialebias charrua; assembly: GCA_038048925.1. Classification (NCBI taxonomy): domain Eukaryota; kingdom Metazoa; phylum Chordata; class Actinopteri; order Cyprinodontiformes; family Rivulidae; genus Garcialebias; species Garcialebias charrua. The sequence continues at coordinate 17,222 of JBBPBX010034682.1, forward strand.
TTTTAAACAACTGCTAAGTTCATGGCAAAAACCAACGCAGACATGTTCCTGTTTTTAGTATCTTACACCGCTTTATAAATAGTTTTTTTTAATTTAATTTATTCTATTTTCATTCATTCATTCATTCAACCTTTATTTATACAGGCTAGCCTCGTTGAGTCACGGGGACTCATTTACAAGAGGGACCTGTCTCACTCACACCAAACAACCATCCACTCTCACACTCACACTATTTATTTTTTCATTGTATATGGTTTTTATGATCAATGCTCAATCAATGTGTCCTTGTTTCTCTTAGCTGGTTGCACGGTTTACAGATGACTATGCATAGATGTGAGTTTTATTGAAGCCTGATTTTACCTGGCACAGTCTGTCTGCGGTCGGGGAGCACTGTGAAATCAGAAAGAAGCCTGGGGGACACATGGTGCACTTTTCACACTGGGGTGGATCCTTTTGGAAATCACAGAACTCCTCTGATCCACAGGGCGATGGGCATCCCAGCAGAGGTTCGGGGAAATGAGCTTCCCCGACAACGTCCACCACCTTCGAGTCGATGTCCATTTTGTGCACGGCATAGGAGTTATGCAGGTGGCTGCGGGCTTGGCTCTGCAGTCCAGCCAGGTGGCTCTCAAAGTGGCTCTGCAGCTCGCCCTGCAGACCCTGGAAGGAGACCTGCTTGATGGTTTCTGACAGGAGGCCGAACTGGGCCTTCACTGCACCCATCTGCTCGTACATGCGCCGCTGCTGCTCCAAGATGTCCTGCTGCTGGGAGAGCAGAGCCTCCTGCTGTTCCGCAAGCTTCTGCTGCAGGTCACGGATGATCACCTGCTGGGCTTGCAGAGCCTCCACCAGCTTCTCCTGCCCCTTGGCCAGCTGGAGGTGAAGAATGAGGGCGTCTTCTGAAGGAACTTCATTCTCGCCTGACACAAAAACAATATACAGTTACATTTTTGTGGGGTTATTTTTTTGTTTTTCCTTTTTTAAAGGGGAACGTCTTCTGCGTCCAGGCACATCGAAGCACATAGACATTCTAACATCCCTTTTTTTTTACACAAGGGTCTTGATTATAAGATCACAGGGGGTTGTGTTTGTTTAACAGTATATTTTTGTGGGGTTATTGGTTATAAATATTTTCTTTTTTTTTTTCTTGATTGTTTAACCTCACATGCCTCATAGAAATGGTTGAACTCATTTGGTTAGTTGTTTAGTTATGAAAATTGCTTTTCATTGTTAAAACAGTATGGTAATTGTCTCTTTTTTAACACAAAGAATGTGGTAGTTTGAAATAGTATGCTACATCATTTCAGTGGTTCGCATGTGGGTCGGGACCCCAGCCAGCTATAAAACACATATTTAGTCTTTCTGAGGGGAAAAAAACTCAAGTTTGATAATAGTTGTTTAAAAAAAAATGTAGCCCTATGAAAATGTAATGATTCAAGCTGTTTAAATTGTTATTGAGCCTTTGTTCATTCTTTTAGCAGTGTTGGTGTAGGTCCACCAGAGATCTTTGTAATTGTACGTTTTGTTTTAGATGCTAAAAAAGCTTGAAAAAAAAAACACTGCTCTACTAGCTTCTTTGAACAAACGTTATTCTTAACTCCTTAAAAAGTTCAAAAAACGTTCAATGCAAAAAACAACTGGACTTTATTTGTAACAGAAGACGTTTCGCTCTTCATCCGAGGAGCTTTCTCAATTCAAAGAGCAGAGAGTGCGGACTTCAGGTTTTAAAGACTGCCATAAGATACACACATGTAGATTGACAAATCACACCTCACACCTTAACAGTAGGGGGTTCTTACGGTCTTTTTTTGTCTAGTTCTAATTCAGTCTAATTACATTTCTATGCCGATGACACAGTTGTTTATTGTCAAACTAAATCAGTTGAGGTTTTCTAGATTTTACAGTCTGCATTCGATGTCTTTGATGTCATCCTTAAAAAGGAAGTAAAAAGTGCCTCAGGTACAACATAAAGTGATGAAAACTGTGTCCGTAAAGAAGGGATCATTTGTTTGGACCACCATCACTTTGACTGACCTCCAAAGTAGCTGAGTAAAAATGGGTCAAAATTATAATTTATTTAGGCAAGAAATTCCAATTTTTCCATTTTAAATCCAATGTTTAAGTTATTTTATTCTATTTGAATTAGATTCCTCAAATTGGATCAAATGAACACAATAAACAGAAACAACAAAAGCAACAACAACAAACAAACAAACAAAACATTTCACAAAAAAATCCCTTTGAGTTCAGAAAAACTCAACTTCTGATGCTCACTGATGAGAAAAGAGTGGTTGATTGACAGACACTGTTTCACAACATCTGGAAGAACATCTGGAGTGTTCACACAGCAAACAGAACACACCTGGCTTGATGTCGCACGTGAGCTGGACTCCTAAAGGCGCTCCTCCAAGTTCAGAAGACGCGTGTCCAAACTCGGGGACATCATCTCCCAGAAACTGCGCGGCCTTGTCCGACATGAAGACAGGCTGGCCAGCAGCGGAGGACACAGTCCTCTGGGACACAGTCCTCTGGGACACGGCTGCTGGACACCCCTGTCCAACACAAGTCCTTCCCCGCGCTGGGGGCCGGATCCTCAGCGGCAGCCTGCACTCCATCCCTGCGCAGTCTCCTGCGTCACTGCTGGGCTGAATGGCGCAGTCCACATCCACGCACTCCTCACGCGTCCTCGCCTGTGCGCCGCCGCTGCGCGCGCGGAGCTGCGCGGACGGATTGGTTTCTGCATGTGCACTGCGGTGGTTCTGTCTCCTCTGAGCTGCGGGGTTCAAGTTCCGTGGGAGTTTGGAGGTTCTGCTCCCCGGGTCGTCGCCTGCGTCTCCGCCGAAGCAGTGCGCCCCCCGGCACGTCTCCGCGTGCGCACCGGTGTGCAGAGTCACCCAGGAGAGCCACACCAACAGCACTGGTGTCAGTGAAATCATTTTGCATATATGAGTGCCTAAACAACAACTTGAGTTTTAAACATCTGCAGACCACAAACTAAAATCTATTTGTAATCAAAGCTTTCCAAAAGCGCCTCCATTCCGACAATGTCCGCTCTCCCTGCACTAAAAGTCAGCTGTTTCTTCTTGAGACATTACCTCTGTTGGTTAGGCTGGCTCTCCAGACTGGGAGTAATGGAATAAAACCATTAGAAACACGCATTAGCTGGCTCTCTCCACATCTGGCCCACTCAGAATGAGGCATTCCTTCATTAGCGTCAGGTTTCCTTGGCCACACATTAACCCTTCCCTCTCCACCATCCACCCATTGCACAGAAGAAGACAAGTTATCCTGAACTGATCAGAAGGTGCCCAGTGGTTCTCCAGATCTAAAAGCACGTGATCTTTCATTCATTCAACCTTTATTTAGTCAGGTAAATCTTATTGAGCTTCGAGGGCTCATTTACGAAAGCGACCTGCTACAAACTAAAGAATGATGAACAGCAATGGTACAAGTATTAAACAATAGACAAAAGAAAAAGAAAAAGTAGCAAAAACTAGCTAACATTATAAGGTAGATGTACAAAATCAAAAACAGGAACAAATCAGCATTGTTTTTTGCCAGGATTCCAACAGGATTCCAGGATCTGCAGGATCTGCCTGCATTGAATCTTATCAACACATCTGGATCTGCCCATCACTGCGACTTTCATTGTTTTTGGGTTCTGAATGATCGTGTCTTCATTAATGTTTCACATGGTTCAATTATGGGGGCAAAATGTCACACTGTTAACTCCTGTAATTACACATCACTGACAAAGAAGTCAAGTAAATGTCTGATATTAATGTTGTTATTGATCTCAGGGATTCAGCCAAACCCAGGGCCAATCACTAACTACTGTACACCTAATGAGTTTAAAAATATTTCAGGTCTCCGTTTTCTGCATGTAAACGCTCGTAGCCTTCTAAAAAAACTTGATGAATTGAAAATCCTAATCACTTCTTCTGGGGCAGATGTGATCGTTATCTCTGAAACTTGGCTCAACAATTCTGTTTTGAAAAATGACCTGGCAATCAATGAATTTAAGATCTATCGTTGTGATCGTAATACAAGGGGAGGTGGAGTCGCTATTTACATCAGAGATTCTTTGGCTGCCAGGATTGCATCTAAAAAAACAATCGCAAACCAGTTTGAGGCTTTAGCTGTGAACATCACTTTGAAAGGAGGTCAGCCCTTAACTGTTGTTGGTTGTTATCGTCCCCCCTCCGCAACACCTGAAGCTCTGTCCTCCCTGACTGAATTCATAGGAAATTTAAAACACAATGAGATTGTTATGGCTGGAGATTTCAACATTGATTGGAATAAGTCGACCCCCCTCTGTGATAAATTCAAGGAATGTTGCCTATCTCTCAATCTAACACAACTTATCGATTCTCCCACCAGACCAAACATAAAATGTCCCGAAAAATCTTCCACCTTAGATCTGTTTTTCACAAATGCACCTCACAAATTTCCTGGTATAGGTGTATTTGCTAACGTTTTGAGTGATCATTCCGTAATAGCAGCTCTTAGATCTACTAAACTTCCACCTGCTAAGCCCAGAATAATTCAAAAAAGGGATTTGAAACGTTTCAGTGAACAGTCATTCCTTTGGGATCTATCCCTCTTTGATTGGCAACGTATCCTACAAATCAATGACGTGAACACCGCTTGGAACTATTTTCATGATAGTTTCATTTACTTTGTAAACAAACACGCACCTTTCCGGCAGTTCAGGATAAAGAGCCGTGACAGCCCCTGGTTTACTCCTGAACTAGCTGATCTCCTGCACTGGAGAGATCATCTTTGGGCCGCAGCAAGAAAATCACACTCAGACACTGATTGGTTGAAATTTCGGCAGCTAAGGAATAAATGCACAACTGCCATCAAAGCCGCAAAACGTAACTACTTCTTATCTCAGACCTCCAAAAATCTAAACGATCCTAAAAAATTCTGGAAAACCATCAAATCTCTCTCAGGCACCCCCCAATCATCTGACCTCCCATCACAATTTCTTGTTGACTCTGTTCCTGTGTCAAATAAGCACGAGATCCTGAACTGTTTCAATAAACATTTTGTTGCTTCTAGTTCATTATTTGACAGTATCTTCTGGGTTTGTGTCAGATTCTGTCTTCAGACCCACTCACAGTCTGTCCTGAAGCAACTGGTGGGTTTTCAAAAGGCCTTCAAAACGTCCAGTGACGTGCAGTTTGATTAATGAAGTTCACTTTTTAATCATTAAATAAAGACACAGTTTGCATAATTTAAGGGATAGAAACCCAAACATAAGAAGTAATGAAAGCTCAGAGGTGTGAGAGTTAAAATGTTTAGTGGAGCTACAGAAACATGAGCCCCTTTCATAAATCAAACCCGCGCTATTCCCGCACAGACCAGTCCGGATTTAACCCTCCCCAGGTCATTCATAAGACCACAGTTGAAGGCGGGCATGTCCCGCTCAAAGAAACGTGTTCATATGATCAGCTGCAGCGCGGCTTCAAAGAGGCGTGGAGCTGAGCAGAACTGAACCGCAACGTATATTTTGTGGGACAGATGTGTACAAGTTGTCGTGTCGTGTTATTTTAAATATTTCCTCATTAATAAATAAATGGGACAGCTGGCTGTGCACACACACACACACACTGAGCGCGCTGCGCCGCTGCTAGAGGGGGAAAAACAGCAAAACTAGCTTACAGTCGTGTCGTGTTATTTTAAATATTTCCTCAGCAATAAATAAATGGACGCGTGCGCGCGTGCGCACACACACACACACACACACAAACGTGTTCACGAGACCCCAAATAGAACCTATTCAAACTCACACGCACACACACTCAGCGCGCTGCGTCGCTGCTAGAGGGGGAAAAACAGCAAAACTAGTTTATACAGTGGTT
>JBBPBX010034683.1:0-18338 GCA_038048925.1 Garcialebias charrua
AAAAGTGCTATAGAACTGCAGGGTCTCGCAGAGACGAGAACAACCCTAACAGCTATAGCTATGGTTCACATGCAGATTGGCAAAATGACATTATGCCACCGGTACATGTGTCTACACTTGATTCATTCCCATTTCTGGTTGGCCAAGACTTTATAAACCGCTTTGAAGCAATTATAGACTATGGCCAACAGTAAATGTGGAGCACAGTGAGAAAACCCCTGCCAATAAAAGTGCCTCCTAGTTGTGATACAGATTGCCTAACCGCAAGTACCGCAAAGGACACACGGGACACCTCATCTGAGGACAAGAGCCTGGTAAATGAACCTTCAAGAATAGGTGAGGCAGAAGAGGCCCAACAAGAAAGCCTCCTCTACGAGCTGAAACAATCAGCACTCACTGAACACTACCTACAACAGGTAGTAAAAGGTGTCGAGATCCAGGGATCCCACACCGAAGATGCTGTACTGTCTCCTTGGACAGATAATTCAACAATCAGCCAAGCTCTTTATGAAACCTTGGTTAAAAAATATTTGGGTCTAGAACTAACCACAAAAGCTTTACGCTTTCATCTTGATCCCAAAAGTGAACGGGTAATGACCGCAAATGGAGTCATTTGCCTGAACCTGAACTGGAACAAACGAGAACTGGTCCACCCGTTCCTCGTGGTCCGGAACTTACCACATGCATCCTACATGGGCTTTGACATTTTGGTAAGATTGGGCGTCCGAGTGGACACTGTCAACAATGTACTGTGGTCACTGGAAACAGACAAAATGGATTCTCCTGTGCTAAGCACAAAAAATCTCAAAGCTGGACAGACCATACCAGAAGTCTGTGAGGTTGCTTGCAACCAAACTGTCACAGTACTACCTCAGGCAATGAACCAGATGGTGGAAGTTCACATCATAGCTAATCAAGCTATTAGCCAAAAACAGGCATACTTTCAACTATCTCCTAAGTTTTCCAACTTAGGACTATCCATTGAGGCCACGAGACAAGTGAGCCTCAACAGCAGAACCACATCTGTTGCTGTGTGTAACACAGGCATAGAAGCGATACTGATCAAGAAATACACAATAATAGGATGGTTGATCTCCAATGATTTCCACGATTTTGAACTAAGCATTCCATTCCTGGGAGGACTCCCAGAATACCTGGTCCCAAATGAATACATGAGGCAAGTCTTGTTCACAAAGCCAAAACAGGCCATAGCTCTCGTCTCTATCAATGAGGTCGACCAAGACATAGTCTACGGGGTCGGTTTAAACCGAGACAACGGCCTAGACCCTCAAGCCTATAGTGTCTTGCCTATAAACAGGGTAAATGACACAGAAAGGGACTCATTGGAGCTCCCCAAAGAACAAGAACCCCTCTCAATTTCTTCACAGATTGAACAGGTGGTCGCCCAAGCCGACGCCCTGAAAACTGATGAAGAAAGGGACAGACTACGTCAAGTTCTCTTAAAATATGAGAAATCATTTTCAACTGATTCAATGGATTGTGGGTTGACCACGCTCCACTCAGTGAGCATCCCAACCCCGCCTGAAGCTCCACCCACATTTGTCAGACAGTACAAGATTCCTCTGGCAGCACATCAACCTATCAGGGAAATCCTTGATAACCTCTTAAAGAATGGTATCATCAGATACTGTAACAGCACTTACTCTGCGCCTTTATGGCCAGTGTTAAAACCAAATGGAAAGTGGAGACTTACAATTGATTACAGAAAGCTAAACAAACAAGTTCCCTTATCAAGGTGGCCAATGACCCAGCTCCAACAGGAACTGCCCAAGGTCACCAATGGTAAGTACTTCTCGACCCTCGACGTCGCCTCTGGTTTTTGGACCATCCCTGTGCGCGCCGAGGACCAGTACAAACTAGCTTTCACTTTTGGTGGCCGACAATACACCTTTACCAGGTGTCCCTTTGGCTACGCTAACTCACCTGCAGAGTTCAACATCTTCTTGAACAAAGCATGTCCAGACGCCCACGAGCGTGGGACACTGATTTACGTGGACAATGTCCTTTTGAGGCAGCCAACACTAAACTCACATTTGGCTGAGATCGACCACGTTCTGAATCAACTAACAACTGCTGGTGCTAAGATATCACTGTCAAAATGCCAGTGGTGCAGAACCAAGGTGGACTACGTTGGCCTACTTGTAGGTCCAGACGGAGTACAACCACAGTTGACTCGCACCCAAGGCCTTGACAATCTCAAAGTCCCCACCAATCTCAAAGAACTACAAAGTTTTCTTGGCGTGTGTAACTACTCGAACCAGTTCATAGAAAACTATGCAGACCTTGCTAAGCCACTGACTGAACTCCTTAAGAAAGACGTTCCATTTGTCTGGACTGACAAACAGCAGCAGGCAATGGACGCTCTTATAAACAGGATCAAGTCAGCCCCATGTTTAGTCTACCCAGACTACAACAAAGAGTTTTACTTGGAAGTGGGCTTCTCAGCTCATTGTATAAGTGCAGGTCTGTACCAAATACACGACAGAGACAAGCGTGTTGTGGCCTACGCCAGCAAGACGATGGCAGGCCCCGAGTTGAGATTCTCAGACTGTGAGAAAGCTCTACTGACCACAGTGTGGGCAGTAAAACATTTCTCCAGCTACATTGGTGGACAGAAAATCATTGTGGAAACAACACCAGCCAGTGACTTTTCTAAACAGCGAACGCATCAGAGATGGTGTGGTAACAAACTCACGTGTTGCAACATGGCTCATGGCGCTTCAAAGTTTTAACCTAGACATACGTTATGGTCAACACAAGAAGTCACATCTGGGGATGGACTTAGCAATCTGCCAAAAGTGTACACAAGATGTACCAGCCACCCAGCCGCCGGTTGAGGTAAAACCCCCAGTAACTGATGACTTGAATCACTACTTCTTTGATGACAATATCTGCAAGGATATGACAGCATTGTACGTGGATGGATCTTTATTCCTCCGCGACAAAATCTGTAGAGCAGGTGTTGGAGGGGTTCTCCTCCAAGACCAAGAACAGATAACTTTCAGCTACAAATTAGGCTCTCAGACTTCTCAGTACGCTGAGATTGCAGGAATCCTAATAGCTCTCCAGATGGTAGTAGAACGCTCCATCAAGACGCTAGTCATCTGCACTGACTCTAACTATGCTCGTTTGAGTTTCGCTTGTCACCTCGCTGTGTGGAAACAGAACGGTTTCCTAACAAGCGACAGAAAAGTGGTCAAACACAAAGAGCTTTTCATGGCATGTGATCACTTGGTGACATCACACGACTTACAGATCTACTGGAAGAAAGTTCCAGGACATTCAAGAGTCCCAGGCGATGACAAGCACTACAATGACATTGCAGATTCCTTAGCCAAAGAAGGAGCCGACGAAGGTCTGCTATGGTCCTTCGACCCCTCCTGGTTAATCAAGACTCTGCCAACACAACCTACTGTTGAGGTTATGGCAGTCACACGTGCACAGGCCGCAGCCAGACCTGCTGACAACGCAGTCTCTGTACGACCTGCACTGACTGACCCAGACATCATCCAACTACAGCAGTCGGATCCTGCTATCAACTCCATGATACTGTACCTGACTGATCCAGACAAAAATACTCCGTCTAAAGACGACCTGGATTCCGATCCAGACCTTAAGGTCCTCTATCAGCTGCGCAAACAGCTAAAACTAATCAAGGGCATCTTAACTTTCGCTCATGGACCAACGTCCTCACCTGTGTTCGTGGTTCCCCATGACCAAAGGGGGGTGATGTTAGTTCATGCCCATGATCTCCCGTCCGCAGGACACAAAGGAGATAAAGCCACGCTGACGGCATTAAAACAAATTGCCTATTGGCCTGGAATGAAAAAGGATGTCAAGGACTACATTGAAGGGTGCGTGGTCTGTGGCCAGTTTCAGCCAACCAGACCACTTCACAGAGCACCACTGCAAAGCAGAGGCATTGCATTCCCATGGTCTGACCTCCAGATCGACTGGGTTGGACCACTCACTAAGAGCTCTAGAGGAAATAAATATTTTCTCACGGTAACCTGTGCATTTACCAAATGGGTAGAATGCCTACCAGCTCCTAACGACACAGCACAAACCATTGCTATGTTGTTAATGAATCATATATTCTCAAGGTTTGGACTTCCCCTTAGGGTGAACTCAGACCAAGGTACACACTTCACAGGTGAAGTGATGAAAGAACTGTGGAAGACGCTAGGCGTCAAGGCCAACTTTCATGTCGGCTACCACCCACAGGCTTCAGGCCAAGTAGAGAGAGCAAACAGAACTGTGGTGAGTATTTTGAAGAAATACGTGGCTGCAAATCACAAGGACTGGGATGTGAAACTCCCTCTGGTCCTCATGGCCATAAGAGCCACTCCACACACATCAACTGGCATCTCTCCCTTCGAGATGATGACCGGTCGACAAATGACTCTCCCTCTACACCTGTTGTACCAACCAGGCGACGCCGTCATGGCGACAGCCTACACTACACAACAATACATGAAAGATTTGAATGTACACCTCAGAAACACTTTTGCTTTCGCCCAGAAAAACCTGGAAAGATCCGCTGAAGGACGCAAGGCGTACTATGACCAGAAGGCCTCTCACAATGAACTCCAAGTGGGAGACAGAGTCTGGTACTATACGTTCGCCCCAGCAACCGGGAAAGGAGGGTCCGAGACCGGAACTCTCGCCCGCAAACTAATGCCCAGGTGGACTGGACCTCATCTGATAACAGACAAAGTGTCCTCAGTCGTCTACGAAATCAAAATCAGCAAAGGCCGCAAAGAGCCAATTGCTAAATGGGTACATCGAAATCAGATCAAACCTTACAAGGCGCTCAATGACTCCACAAAAGACGAAGATCTCACAAACTCACTAGCCTGGTTATTAAAACCAGACCCTTGTCCTTCACTTCGCTTCAGACTAGGGTCTGATACTTCTCCATTGAGAAACGATTCTTGCTGGAGGTGTGGCCTCTGCCTGAGGAACAAAACCATTGGATCTTAGAAAAATTTTGAACAAGGAAAGCTTTCTGCTCCCTCCCCTTCAGAGCTCTGCCGAACTTGACATCTGCTCCGCCTCCTGCTGAATTTTCTCTCGCTGCCTGCATATTCTGTGTTTATAACGTTTGAAAAAATTAAATAAAACCATGTAGCGCTGGTCCAAAAGACCAGAAAATATGCAGGGACTCGAGCAGCAACGTAAAACCCTATTTTAATTCTCTCGTGACAACCTCAGTCATTTCCTTATTTTTTGCACCGCAGCGGAGAGAGAGAGGAGGAGGAGGGAGCGAACACTTGACTTTTGGCAAAAAAACTAAATAAAACTCCAGATAAGGGATTAAGAAGGGGAATTTAACACATTTGTGTCAAATATAAAACAGTCCTGCATCGCTTTGCATCGCTTTGAATGAGAACATGCGGCTGCGCGCTGGCTCTGGCTGCGCGCTGGGACAGGTGGCACTCAGCGGAGAGGAGGAGGAGGAGGAAGGAGTGAACACTTGATTTTTGGCAAAAAAACAAAATAAAACTCCAGATAAGGGATTAAGAAGGGGAATTTAACACATTTGTGTCAAATATAAAACAGTCCTGCATCGCTTTGCATCGCTTTGAATGAGAACATGCGAATGCTCGCTGGCTGCGCTGGGACAGGTGGGGGCGTGGGTTAGGGGGCAAAAACTCCACCCCTTCTGTTCTCTGATTGGTCTGGTCAAAAATCTACCGGAGAAATCGTTGTCTATGGGAGAAGTCCCAGACTTCATGGGAAAATAAGGTCGTCCAAGCAGAAATTAATAAGTAAATTAAATCTGTCTAAACTTATTCAGTTGTTAAAAGAAACAACTAAAACCGGGATTTAGAAGCACTAAGTCTTAAAACTCATGAAAGTTTTAACACTAACAAACGTTTAAATCAACAGGATTTCACTTGCCATTTGTTATTAAGAAGCTAAGACCTATCTTTTTGTGTCTCCCTAGGATCACAATGAAACTACACCTAGTAATCTTCACCCTCTTGGGAACCATCCAAGAAGGACAGGCCGAGGTTGTGACCCTTGGACCCACCTCAGGCATCAGTCTTAGGAACCAACCCGGACTGCTCATCACAGATTGTCAGCTGTACACTCGGAAGGTCTTTGTCTGCTTCGACCCCCAAACGGTGATCAAACAGCACATCAAAATCAAAGATGAGTGGTCCAGCGAAACATGGTACACTTTATCAATCCAGAATGTAACAGGCCAAACCCGACACATGTTAAAGCAGCTACGTAAGTTCACCCTCACACAACAGGAGCTGAGTGGAACGCGTAGATGAAAGAAGAGTATCCTTAGTGGGCTTCTCAATGCTGCCTCCGCCATCGGATCTCTTTTTGGCTTAGGTTTGTCTACAATCAACAGTGTCAGCATAACGTCCTTAAAACAACACATTAGTGACATACAAAATGAATTCCCATGGATCAGAACACAAATGGATTGGGAACAAACACAGTTAACTCACGTGACCGAAACAGTTCAGAAGACTGTCTCAGTGTTGAACACTCACACACCAAAGAAATCAAGGTCATTGCACAAATGGTTAACGAGCTAAAACGTAAGGTAGAAGAGGACTACGCCATCGCACACGCGATGGATAGTATCCTCGCTGACATGCTTAGAGATATCAGCTCGTCGGTTGATGCGCTAGTTACTGGTAGAATCCCACCCTATCTCGTCTCTCTAGACATGGTAACAGACATCCTTAACGCCGCTACAAACGAAAAAGTAAGATCAATCCAGGCTCAACTGGCTTACACTCTCAGTAGGGCAATCCCGATTTACGTCGATCATAGAGAGTGCGAATTCGGGTTCATTATCAATCTACCGATCGTTTCTGTAAACAACATTTACAGACTCAAAGATGTCATCAATGTTGAAAATTGGCACGGTGAAAATCACGTCAAAATCCATACTCCAAAAGTGGTTGCTTATCACGAAAGCGACCCCACAACCTATTTAGCTCCAAACCTCCAGATGTGTACTCTCACTCACGAGATACACTACCTGTGTACAAGTAGACCTTTTATTTGGAATAATGCCGTGGGCATTTGCGGAATTACCCCAATTCCAAAGAACTCGAAGTGTTCAACGACCATAACCCCGCGTCACCTGGTCACTGCTGCCCAAGCGGAAAGAATTGGGTCGCGTTGGTTGGTCAACACTCCTGATAGAAATGCAGTTATGGTCTATGATCGCCCGGGGCCATTAGACATTTGAATCTACCGGATAAAACAATGTGGATTAGTGTCCCAAAGGGAAAAACCATACACATTGGCGACCTGACGCTCTATTACCTCGATCCTGAACGGTGGGAAACGACTCTGGAGTACCCTGAGTATCTCACAAACATGAGCTTAGAGATAGACCCCAGTACCAAAGAAAATCTGATTCGAAGGAACTAAAATCGTCGAAGTAGAACCAATAAACCAAGTTCTGAAGACCCTTAAATCTGAAACTAGAACTCCGTTACAACCCATCACTTACGCATGGTCTAACGTTGACACGCTAAACTTAGTCTTGATAATAATTCTATCCCTCGTAGTGTGCGGGTTAGCCGGTATAGTTGCACTCCAATTCCGTTGCATCCAATCTCTTCAAGCCCAAGTGGACCGTTATGGAACATATTTTGATAAGAAAACGGGTCGCACACAGACAGTAAAATTCTTGAAAAGAAAACCAAAAAAGAGCAGCAATTTGGAATCTGACGACAAGAGTGTGTCGAAGCAGTGAAAGGTTGTTTCCTTGTTGTTTAGTCATTACTATTGTCATTAGTTGAGATATTGTTTGGTTCTGAACACTCCCAGCCAAAAAGGTTTTGTATTAACATTGGTTAATGAATGATATGGATTTAACTATGCCAACATGCAGTTCGTTTTGTTAAATCTCAATCGTTGAAGAGTCAATGTAGTTTAAAGCTACTCAAGGTACCATAAACTACACTGGTCTCACAATTTCTAAATTGAACCGATTCGATCGTTTCTATTCTAGATTATCTATTCATTTTGATGAGTCTCGCCATAGACTTCAAAATTTATTAGGAATACCAAATCCTACGTCGTTCGTCTAAAAGACAACAGACATTTAGACCAAACTATATTTCATTTTTCTATTTTAGTTTAACCTAAACTAAGTAATGAATGGAGGAACAGTTTGGAATTAGAGGCCTTCGTTACTAGGGATGGGAACCGAGAACCGGTTCTGTTAGAGAACCGGTTCTTAAAAGTCCAATTCCATGGAATTGTAGGATGCTTGTCTTAACGATTCAGCTTATCGGTTCTGCAGACTCCTGGTGGTGACGTATTTAAGCGCTGACATCACAGACATGCGCCGCGCCCGAAAAAAATAAATATTTCTTAGCTGACTTCATAGCAGACGTCCTTCTGAGCTTAACGAAATGTTCAAATCAGCTGGATTTAAAAAAAAAAAGTTCGCGGAATTTTAGGCAGGCGCCAGGCGGGTCAAACCGGACGCTTTCTTTCTTTAAATTTAGCTAAATAAACGCTTAAAAAATATAATTCTTAGCTGACTTAATAGTAGACGTACTCCTGAGTTTAACGAAATGTTCAAATCAGCTGGATTAAAAAAAAAAGTTCGCTGACTTTTATGCAGGCGCCAGGCGGGTCAAACCGGACGCTTTGTTTCTTTAAATTTAGCTAAATAAACGCTTAAAAATATATTTCTTACCTCACTATAGCAGACGGGCTCCTGAGCTGAACCAAATGTGAAATCAGCTGGATTTAAAAATCCGCGGTGTGGTTATGAGTGGTATCTTGCAAACAAAAACAGCTACATCCACAGCAGGGAGCGGGCAGCGACAGAGTCAGTCCGACCAAAGGAGGCTTTTTTCGAACACAGCAAGTAGAAACTTCTGGAAGTGGCCACTCTTCCTCTTCACTCTCTGAGTCCTCTGCTGGCTGCTGCCTACAGCGCCTCTATAGCGGCCGAAACTGGTACTGCACCATTTTCGCCAAAAATGAAAAACGAAGAATCAGAGCGAAAAATGAGTCTAAAAATATGGGAAAATATCCATAAATAAATTCTTTATGAACACAAATGGTTTACTATATTTTATTACCCAAATGAGAATTGATAACAGAATTGATAAGGAATCGAATCGATAAATGACATCGATAAAGGCATCGATATTGATAATTTCTTATCAATTCCCATCCCTATTCGTTACAGAAGCCCTCCAAAATTTTATAGGTATAGGTCCCTATTTCTAATTTTACAGAATTGATCCACCCCTTAATTGGTAATTGTAGCTGATCTAAATCATGATAGCTTACACACCAGGTGCATATAGGTAGGGCCTAATGTAAAGTCCCAATCATAAGCCCACCTAAAAACCCACATAATTGCATGACACATAGAACCAGAGTGGCACTGACTGGAAGCCAACCAGCCAACAACCTTCGATGTGGGAACCTGCAGCTCCAACGCTTGGTCTTCAACCTTCATCCAAGGGTCGCCTCCTCTGCGTCAATCGAGGGATCCCTTCTACATGCTGATTATAAAAACAATTATTGCTGACGAAATCACCAACTCTAATCGATGTGGATTTACCGCTGTGGATTATAAGACTTTGTTTTCCAAAGGATAAAAAGCTTACCGCAATGGGATTACCTACGAACAATATGGAAGTTCCAAAACCTTATGGGATTATAGTTTTGATTTTTCTTCTTCCACTTGCTAGATTACTTCAAGATCAGAGACGGTTCAAGGTATCCTTTCGTGTTGGACCTCATCCCCAAGGACTGGCGATGACTTCCAAAAGGGGGGAGATGTAATAGGCCTACCCAGGGTCAAAACTGATGTGTTTTGAACTGTTCCAGTGATGACCTTTGCTGACCTTTCAGTAACCAGACTTTTAACACAATTTATTTTATTAGTTGTAATCTGAGAACATAGTCACCAAAAGAGACTATTTCTATCTTTGATTTTGTTCTAATACAAATATAATCAGAGCATCACCTGTGTTTATTCATGAGCAGTGTTGTAATTTACAATATGTCTTATGGTCACATATGCTATTATGCTGTTTTATTCTGTAAAGTGAAACTGTGTCACTTCTGCACTAACATGGTGTCCATTGCTGTGTGAAAGTTGAAGGCTCGAGTCAAAGAGACCCGGCCGTTTTGTTTAGAAATGAAGAAGACAGTTAATCCGTTGTTTTCATAAGAATGACTCCAGTACTCTCTGTTTATTCCTAAACATTTTCACTCTGCTCTGACTCTCACCTTGAATTCTGATAACGTTAAAGTGAACCCTTTGACGTGTCTCTGTTTCTCCTCTCTTCCCTTCTGACCAATCAGAAGACTGTTTTCTGGTCTCAACACTTTTAGAAAAAACGTTTGCTTCGGTGAACGTTCAGTTTTTGCTGGGGACTTCAAGACATGAGGTCGTCCCAAAGAGCTGAATGAACGTCAGTCACACGCTAAGGACACGTCATTCAGTTACAGACTAATAACATGCTCGTTATGAGTCCACTTCGAACCGAGCGTAAGCTCAGAACTTTGATTATTCCTTTCTGGAATAAGTTATCTTGAAGTCAACCAGGAGCTGACACCATTTTCTGATGATCGACGCGGATCCCAGGAGACGTTGAAACGTAAACGAGAACCGGTTCGGACGTGCTGGACCTGCAACGATTCTGTACGCCTGAAAGGCTGGTGCCATCTCTTTATCAGACTAATCGTCTTCAAGGTAATGAGCCAGCGTTTACAAACGTACCTGGATTTAGCAGAAGTCGGATGGAAAGTGTCATCTGGTTAACCTCAAGATAAATAACTTCCTCTCTTAACCTCTCCCTATTCCTCTTAAATCTCTTCCTATTTCAATCTAAGCTGGTAACTATTCTAAGCTAAAGAGCCACAGACTAAGTATATTGACAACTGTATTTATGTCTGTTGTGTTGCAATTTAAATGTGCCGACGTATCAAATTGCAAGATAAGTGAAATCCGTCAATCAAGTGTAATGGTGTTAATTTTAGTTGATTTACTTTAAATAAATGGTAGTGTCTCCTGGCATACCAAACTAAAATCAACGTCTCTGTCACTTAATGGCTTTATTTATTTATCCATCATAAAGATCATAGAAATATTGGGTAAACTGAAAAAGAAAATAATCCGTGAAATTACTATTCAATCTGAATAAGTAAATTAATTAAGGTAAAGAGGTCAGTATTAATATTGACCTCCTATATATCCTTTACATATGCAAAAACTTAGGACAGCATTATACTTTTATTATTTCATTTTATGCTTATGTTCATTAAATGTTTAGTGTTTTAGTGTTGGTGTAAATTTTCATACTTTTATACTACTATGCAAAAACTCAGGACAGTGTTACACTTTTACTATTTTATAATAATAATAATAATAATAATAATAATAATAATAATAATAATAATAATAATAATGAATTCAATTTATAACGCGCTTTTCATTAGTGAAAATCTCAAAGCGCTACACACATTGAATGCTACACACATTCATACACCGGTAGCGGCAGACTACCATGCAAGGTGCTTTCCAGTCCTACCGGGAGCAACTCGGGGTTAAGTGTCTTGCCCAAGGACACAACGACACATGGTGTGGGGAACCGGGATTCGAACCGCCAACCTTCCGATCGGGGGACGACTGCCATTACCACTACGCCACGGCCGCCCGCGTTTCAGTGTTTTAGTGTTTAAATGGTTACTGTTGCACCGAGGGACTGAGAGAAACGCAATTTCAATCCTGTGTATGTCCTGTACATATTGCAGTTCTGACAATAAAGTTGACTTTGACTTTTGACTTTGATACATTTTCATTGTTATGCTGATGACACACCATTAAACCCAATTAATCCAATCAGTTACTTAGATTTCAAGCATGTCTTAGAGATAAAAACCTGGATGACCCTTAATTTTCTCCTTTTGTACACAAACAACACTAAGGTTTTGTTTTTTTTGGACCTGAGCACATTAGGAATTAATTTTTAATTAAATAAAAATGAGTTTGTTTGGTTAACACAACTCCTTTTTATTTACTACAATAAAAAAAAAAGTAAAATTACTTCGTACCAGGTGGGAAGCGAACCCGCTTCTCCCGGTTGTTGTGAAATAAAAATATATTTAGCTTTGTGTTTTCATTTATTTTCAAGGAGTCTTCACACGGCGTTCAAAATGATCACATTTTCCTCATAGAATGGTAAGGGTTTCCTGAGAGGTGGTACTGAAGGAATGCTTGGAGTTGGCTCTGTTCTGGTGAGGCTGGGGGATGATAATATAGCTGTTGCCTCTTTGTCCTGTCAGTTTTACGACTTTGTAGAATATATGACTTGGGAGAAGTCCACTGAAAGCCACTCTCTGGCTCTGAATGTTTGTTCAGTTAGAAAGTAACAAGAACAACTCTAAATATGTGAGTAGGGTATGATCTTTAATGTAATTTAATGTCCAGTTATACTAATTGGTCATTTAGTGGTCTACGAAAGTGTGTGTGTTTATAAGTACATTTATTTTAGTCATCGATGTGTCTCGATGCCCATCCCCCAGGGGCTTGGGGAGACCACTCGAGCAAGCTGGGGGGAGGCAGTGGTATTTCCTGTCTTCTGGCAATAAAGGGGGGACGGCAGGCTCTGAGGCAGGGCCCCCACAGAAGGGTATAAAAAGTTTCGATCCTCCAACAGCAGGGGAGAAGTAGCCCACGGATCAGGTTGTATGTCCTCTCTCCCCCCTCCTCTCTCCCTCCTCCCTTCTTTCCTCTCTCTCTCTTTTCCTGTCACTGTCCACCTTTTTAAAACAAATGTAATGGATGTTAGGAATAGGACAAATGTATTCTGTGACTTTTAACTTATGATTAATTAAACTGGTTTGGAACTTTAAGTGAGCGTCTGTCGTGTTCAGTGTATCTCTCCTTTCTGATCTAAAGTGAACCAAATAACGAATTCTGGGGCGGATAAGAATCATACGCCAACAATTGGAGGTTCCTACCGAGATGGTTGCACGCGCGGACAGGAAAGGATGAGCCGGAGTCCAGAGCACTGATCAGTGACCGGTCACCTCTAAAAAAAGGTAAGCAGATTCCTGTTTAAACGAAATCTGTGATTGGACATTAATAGGCAAATTTTAACTCAGTGTCTTGGACTCATTAAGATAAGAAAATAAGACAAGTATACGTATACGTGAAGTAAATAATAATACCCAAGTCCCAGGTAAAAACACGCAATGGTCGAGCCTCCCAAATGCCGACGGGCGTTTGGAACAGAGGGGTCGGGGTTGTAGAATAAATAAATAATTTATTCGCCGCTGACCCTGTAACTCTGAGACCAAGTTTAACTGTAAACTTACTAGAGTGGTGACTAGTTTAAAACAGTGACAATTTAGACTTACTTATAATTCGAGATTAAATAAGTAAGGGCGGGACTGGGGGTGAGGAATTGAGGAAAACGCGCTGACTTTCGCTGATAAAATAATCCGAGAGTTCCACCTGGACCAGTTAAAAATAGAATAAAATTAGTCACAGAATACTAAATCCTTTTTTATGTTCTAAAATAATGGTTTCCTGCCATGTCACGTCAGCTTGCCTGCCTCACCTGGGTGGCTTGTCTCTGCTCTCCAAACTGCGCGTGGCTCTCTTTGTCTTTCTCTCTCTGCAGCGCTGTGCTGCTCTGGACCAGTGGCGGAGCTAGACTTTTATTGCTGGGGGGACCGAGAGGGGGCCAAAGCTATAAGTGGTCCACTTACTACGGCACAGTGGGAAAAATGGATTTATCCCAATTTTTTTGGGATTTGTAGACGCTATGAAATTTTGAAACAACATATTTTTCCCTTAAAATGATACAGGCTCTCAGTTTAAATTTTTGATCTGTGATCTAAATATTTTTAAGTTTAGAAACCAAGTGGTTTTCTAAACAGCTTTAGTGTTTGACTTTGTCCACACTCATAAAATACACAATGAAGTACCCAAAAAAAAAAAAATATAATATATATATATATATATATATATACCGGTAAACTTAAATGGTACATATCGCCCCTTGCTGCTTTGAGCATGTAACAGTCACAAGACCACATTGAAATAAGAAATATAAAATATGATAAAAATACATTTCTGTGTTTATTTTATTTCTATCCAAGACACTATGATAAGAATGACTATATATTTAATATAGGCGGATAGAGTACAGTATCTCTGTTTACAATTCTGGTTGGTGGTGTGCCTCGTGATTTTTCAGTGAAAACACTGTGCCTTGGCTCCAAAAAGGTTGAAAAACAGTGGTCTAATGAAAATAAACAGTTTAAGTTAATTAGAATGATAAAAAAAAATAAAAATAAAAAAAGCTAAACAAGAGCATGGTTTTGCTAAATTAGGCTGAAAAGTTGGATTAAAAATGTAGAATTAGCTGAAAAAGCTGAAACAGGCTATATACAGAAATTATTAAGTAAGATACCTTGATATCACAATATTTTTTGCCTCAATAAAAGCACGGTCCTACTTGTTATTTATTTAATTGTTCCCATACATATCTTTAAAAAATGGGAGTTAAAACTGCATATTTCTTGGTGCATTTGTGTGTACAACTGGACCAGTGCTCTGTTTTTATTTTTTATTTATTTTATAGACGTTTTAATAAGATATAACACCCTGCGGACTGTTGCTCGCTGCTCTCAGAGCCTCTCAGCTTCTGCGCAGAGAGGAGCATGAGCTGCGCGGCTTCTCTCGTCTTCTCCCTGGCTCCCCGTTCTGCTGTTACCCCTGGAGTTCTGTTCGTGGACTCAGGGCTCGGTTCTGTCCAGAGAGCACGGGCACGCGCGCTTAGAGCTCCGCTGCGTGGTGGCTACCTTTCTGAACTCCCGACCCACGGGGAGAGAAAAAAGAGAGGGGCAGATCTTCCCGGAGCTTTTGCTAAAAATCTGCTATAAATCATGAAATCATGAAATAACACATTTAGTGTTATTTCTCTACAATATAAATAAACGCTCCTGTATTATTTTTAAATAAACAAATAAATAATGGCGATGCAATTTGAAAACATGTCATGGACTAAAGTCATGGACTTTAAAGGATTCAAAAATGGAAGGAGGAAAATAATGATTACTGTATTTTTAGCCTGTATGACATAATTATGGATTGCTTTTCTTCTTAAACTTGTCACAACAAGCTATCTGAAGATTAAATATGAAACAAACATTGAGGCGCTGAAGTTAGAACAGTTTTATTTAGATACAGCAGTTAATAGAGTAATAAACGAATTCTCCACCTCTTCAGGAGTTGGGGCTGGGTCCCTGAAACACAAAAATAGACATTACGATTAAAACGGTTTACACTTCTCCATTTTAACAGGACTAGATCATTTTCTACAGCGTGAATGTGGGTGAAAAAAAAATAAAAAAAAATAAATAGAACTTCAGCTCAGCTCTGAACGGGGGTCTGGGTTTAACCAGGCTGGAAGGCCTCAGGATTGTACGGTTTTTTGAATAAACAAATAAAATATTTGCGGATAGTTCGAGATAAATTAAATAGGGCCGAATGAACCGTCACAATTGGAAGGATTGATCAAAAAGGATTATGACATTCTATCTCAATAATTTTAGGTTATAACACTTAAACAACGGGAAAGTTGGAAAATTGCAGTGAACCTCCCGTTAGCATAGCATATGCTGCCCAACAGCGGACATTTTATAACTTTGTAACGGTAGACAGCTCACATCGGATTCGCTAACAAAGCGTACAGTGGCGCGTCGTGTAGATAAACAATATCGACTTTAAATAATCCAAATTTAGTTTTTGTAGACGAACTTAGCAGCTAACAGCAAAGCTAACGAGCCATAGGTCCGACTGGTTCACGAGACGTAGTCGTCTTATAATTTGTGTAAAGGACGTGAGGAGGGAGAACCGAACCCATCATACTTACATTCTCCAATATAAGAAGCAGAGAAAGTGGATTACCAATCTGGAAGACGTATTTTTGTGAATAGCTCCAGTGAATGTACACGTCTTGTGAGCATCGACCGGGCAGGGTTGCCAGATCTCTAGACCGAAAGAAGCGATCAGCTCCTTCAAAACAAGCACAACTAAGCGACTCAATGTCCACGAGAAGTGGACCCGCCACAAGCGGCTGATCAAATTTGAAAGCGGCTCCAGGGAAAACAAGCCCAATGCCGCTGGAAATAAGCGGATTTGGCAACTATGGGGACGCAAAGGACACAGTTGTTTCGTGTATAGCCTGAGCAGGGTTGCCAGGTGAGAAATGTAGGATTATCGTACACCCATCATAAACAAAATAAGTATGCTCGATAGTCACTCTATTGTTGAATACTGTAGCGTCTAACAGGCACTCACAGCTTTTGCTGCGTTCCAGTTGTCCTCGGAGGTCGTAATTACGAGCTTCCGAGCAGTAAAAATCAACTGGAACGCCCCCTCAGGTCGTAATTACAACTCGTGGACTCGGTCTCGCTGCACCGTACCCGAGTTCGCCGAGATCATCGTTTCAAGATGGCTGCTCCTCGCATCAACAGTGAGTGAAAGAGTTACTTTTTACTCTTTTTCGCTGTTCTTTGTGGTTTACTCAGCCGTAACTTCACATTAACGCATTCAGGCATTGTAGTTCTTTACAATAATGATAATGATATGTTTAAACAGCCGCTGTGCGTCGACAACGGCTCGCTAAACGGCTGTGAGGCGGCATTGTTGTTGTTTAGCACAGTACTCGTTTTAGCTGTTCAGCGTTCATTGTTTATCATTAACTCAGTAACACATGTCGTACTTTACAGTGATTATTGTACGATATGTCGCCTAATAATTAGAGGGTGTTTCTAAGCTGTTTGTGTTTTCTAAAGAACGTGATTGTTGTGTTGATGATGTAGCTGCGTCGGAGACCTGCAACATGTTGTTCTTTGTTCACCTTTACATGTGTTTTTAGCTAGTAAACTAATGTTTTGCACCATAAACTGTTTTTAAAAGGTCTATCAAGATTTATCTTGGCTTGTCAGGGTGGGAATCCAGTTTAACAGAATCAATTATTTAGTTAAAAAAAAATGCAAACTTGAAACCCAAACCATCCTGTCAATCCACAGCTGTGTGTGTCTGTGTGTGTGTGTCTGTGTTGGGTGTGTGTGTGTGAGAGAGAGTGAAAATCGACCTTATTTATAATTATTATTGTGGGTTAGTTTTGTGAGTTACTGTCATCTGGGATTTGTTGTTAACCATGTGTATATTTCTTTGCAGTTTATGTCAACATGGAGATGAACATGTTCCTGGACCCGAGCAGACAAACCTGTTTCCCTGGTCCCTTGTTCCAGAGGAATGGTGACTCCTTGACATATTTTATTGATGAAAATTGAACTATACAAGTCCAGTTACTGCAACTCAACGACTCTACAGCAGGTTACCTGTGCCTTGTTGTCATACGTTATTAAAAACAATTTGAAATAACAAATGCACAAATTCTTGTCTTACTTCACAATAAGTGTGGTTTTTCAGTAGAATAAAGGAAAGCAGGTAATGAAAAGAAACTACTTAGAATGAAAGTAAATTCAGTGTAAAAGAGGAACACCTCTGGTATTCAAAACACGACAATTTGTCATGATGCACTGCAGTTTTTCATCAATATTTTTGGAAACCGATGTACTTGCAGAGAAACTAGTGCTCTCATGTTCTCATCGGGCAGTTTTAAAATTACTACCGGTACATAGAAATGCTTTATTTAAGCACTGACTTTTAAGCAGGTGTTATTGTTGTGGGAAACTAAGTTTTGCAGCTGGTTTTTGAAGCTGTAAAATGTGTTTACCTATACCAGCTTATGTTTTTGGCGTGGTTTATCCACACAGATATAAATGACAGCGAGAGAGTGGCATGTCAGATAAACACATTTAATCAAAACAGCACTATAACAACACTAGAACATTTTTTGACAAGCTAATACAAGTACAGCATCCACACATCACAGTAAAGAGTAATTTAGTCATTTTCATCCTGCCTTGGACAGCTGTTTGGGTGATCCTGACACACTGGTGAAGCCCCAATGCAGAGGTTATGCAGAAGGCAGGCTGCCATGATGACAATCATCACCACATCAATTCGTTAGGCCAGGGGATGAAGGTGATGAAGGTGTGTCCCATTGTGCAAAATGGCCTTCAGTACTTCCATGATGATCCTGTGTGCTGAGGACTGCGAGACATCAAATTTGTCAGACATCTCCCTGAAGCTGTTCTGGTTGGCCATGTACCACAGGAACATCAGGACCTTCTTTTCTACAGGGACTGGTGCTGCACCTTGACAGTGCTCCTTCCTTATGCCTTTCTCCTGCAGCTGCATCATTACA
>JBBPBX010034683.1:19357-32485 GCA_038048925.1 Garcialebias charrua
CTTTAAATGTGTTAGTTTTTTCTTTTTCTTTTTTGTCCTAGATTTATTTAAATGAAAAAGAAGTGATGTTTGAATCATGTGTTTAGAAGATGTTTTAGGACTTCCTGTGACCTTTTTGACCTCTGTGTTCCTCTGCAGTTATCCTCCTTGCTTCCAGCCACCCTGTGACGTTCATCCAGAATAAAATCTGTCAGGAGAACAAAACTTTGGTTTCCATCCCTGAAGGCGAGCCGCTGAACCCAGAACCGACCACCCCTGACCCCAAAGCCCTGGCGCCGTCTGCCGCCACCACAACCGCCACTGACACCTCCGTCATACAGGAGTTCAAACCGGAGCCCTCCCACCTCCCACTAAGCACCGGTGACCCGGTGACCTTTGAACCCGACCAGGGGCAAACCATCAACTCAGACACGCTGCACGCTCTGGTGGAGCAGCTGAGACCCCCGGTGTCGCCCGCCACCAGCCTGGAGCAGATAGTCATCATCAGGACGGTGGACGCCGCCGAGGGCGCTGCCCCTCCGCAGTGAGCAGGGCGGGGTCAAAGGTCACCGCCACCATCTTTGGCTGTGAATAAAAACTACGCATCTTAAAAGAATCCGGAGTTCTTCAGAACTTGGAACGAGTTTTCATTCGTCCGTTGGTTTCTGTGCGGAAAAGTTATAAAAACAAACAAAACGAGGAGTTTAAACGAATAAAACCCAAATCATTTGAAGTTTTACATCCTCAAAATACAAATATCTCCTTCCTGGAAACGACCAAAATGTTCTGTTTTTATTATTAATTTAAGATAATCCCGTTTTCAGCAGAATTTTTTTATTTGATCATTTTATTTTAGAGTCCAACTTTTTATTTCTGCTGCAAAGTAACTCTAAAAGATGTAGTTTTATTTTTATTATTTTATGGGTTACATTTTATTTATCTTTTTGCTTAAAGTGCATCATTTTTTTTGTTTTGTTTTTTTGAGTACTAGTAAGTTGTTTTTGTCATTTATTTATCACAGATTATCTTCTTCAGGGTTTTGTGTAGGAAAGTGGTTGAAAACAATTTAGTTAAATAGTTTGAAGCTTAATTTTTTGTTACTTTTCATAACAGCTATTTATTTAGTTTGAAAAATTAAAAGCAGTTTAACATTGTTGCTTTTAAATTTAACCTAAAACAGTCCTTGTTGGTTCAGTTTAGGTTTTTAAAATGCTTCGAGTGTAAAAGAAGGGCTTTAGTCTAAACATTTACCTATACGTATTTGTATCAAAAAGACGACAAGACGGAGAGAAAAACAACGTTACAAGCTGTTTCTTTGTTTTATAAAACTATTTTATCCAATTCCAGCCAAGTGCAGATTTCCTTCAGCTTCTCTCTTTAGTTTTGTTTTCACTTCCTGCAACACAAAACTCAAATAATTCAAACCTGCACGTTGGTCGGTGACGTTCGTAACAGAAATTATTTCAATTATTCAAATAGAAGAGTATTCTAACGATTCGTCTGTACTGTAGAGGATTTATTTGTAAAAAGGAAAGAAAAATGTGAATTTTGTTGGGTTTTTTTAGACCATAACATCAGTCATTCAGATGATTGTAGAAATTTCTGTTTAATATTTTGAGTTTAAAAGTTCAAAACTGACCAAAAGTTGATAAAAAATAATTATAATCCGAGTGTGGTATTTTAAAATGAGACTCTGTAAAGATAAATTTGGCTCTCATGTGGGAAAGTCCTGAAGATGAGTTAAAAAAACGTGGTTTATTATTATTTTCAGCTAAATTTTGTAAAATTGAAATTTTTATGGACTTTCTTTCAAATTTTTTTGCTCAAATTACCTTTAAATTGATGCTTTTTAAATGTTTTTCCTCACATTTTGAAGTGAAAACACATTAGACAAACCACTGATTTTCTTCGCTTTAAATAGATGTACATATTTATAATAGGAAATACAGTACATTGTTTCACCTTCAGAAGAACGTTCTTGTTTTAGTTTTTTAACCTTTGCGTGTCGACTTTAATCAAAATAATTGAGCTTTTTGCTTCTTGTCGGCACGTTTTGTTTACTCTGAACACAGAGAGCGGGAGCGCTTTAATCACAACCAGATTTAGTTTTTTACCTTTGATGATCGTAGATTTTCACCTGTAATGTATTTAAGGTCATGTTTTTGTTTAAACCCGCACATAAATCATTCCTGTTCGCTTGAAACTGCTTTTATTTTTAAAAGTCTGCATTACTTGTGCAGTATTATACATGTGTAAATGTTCACCGCTGTATTAAAAACTGCAAGAAAATAAAACAAAGTGTTTATTGGGTGTTTTTATGAACTTGAGATGAAAAACGAGGCGTTTAAATGTCTAAAAAGGTCTAAAAGTTAAATCCAGTAGCTTTAGATGAGAACTCTAAACATTAAAATATCAAATTATTGCAGTATTTTAAAATTTTGTGTTGCACCTGGAGGCTGAGCCTCTCCACAGGCGTCGCGGGTTCACGTCCCAGACCAGACGAGCTCCTTTCTGTGGTGTCTCCCCCCTCTCTACCGTTTCGCCCTCTCCCTCCAGGCCACTAGCGCCCAAAAATGTAAAAAAATAATTAAAAAAAATAAAATAATTTGTGTTGCATATTTGTGCATGGATGAGCTGTCAAATTCTAAAATCATCACAGTATACATCTGAATTATAAATAAATGTGATTTAAAAAGAAAAATAAGAGTTTTAAACCTTTATTTTTATTTTATGATAAATAAAAATTACATTTTCATATAGCTTCAGCATTCATCTATCCATCCATTATATTACCTGCTTCTTCCTTTTTGGGTCTTGGGGTGGTTGCCCATATCAGTCACTGTGAGGCGGGGGACACCCTGGACAGGTCGCAAGTAGAGACTTCAATTAAACATTAAAGTAGTTAATAATTAAGCACAATAAAACAATTACCAAGATGCTTTTAAAGCAAATTAAACATTCAATGTGCTGTAGTTTTTTTTTTTTAACAGATCAATGTTTCGATTATCTGCTTGTTTTTATTTTCCATCCATTATCTTTTACCAGCTTCTTCCATTTTGGGTCGTAGGGGTCACTGGTGCCCATGTCCAACTATCACCGTGTGAGGGACGAGGGACACCTTGGACAGGTCTCCTGTCCATCACAGGGACACACAGGGACAAACAACCATTCACTCTGTCTCACTCACACCTAGGGACAATTTAGAGCTACCAATCAGTCTAACATGCATGTTTTTGGTCTGTGAGAGGAAACCGGAGTATTCCATAAAAGTACAAATAATGTAGAAAACAGGTACAGTAATCAGTTTAAAAGTTAAATTTGCATTTTTGTTTATTTTGTGTGTTTTACATTCGGCCACGAGGGGGCGCTATTTAAACGATTGATCGCGGCAGCCGCGGATACGAACCCCAAACAAAACCGTTTAATGTACATGTACCATCTTCTTCTTTATGGCATTTTCTTTCGCGCTGATGTCAGAGGAACTCATGTAAATGAGTCCCCGTGACTCAACGAGGCTAGCCTGTATAAATAAAGGTTGAATGAATGAATAAAAGAAAGAAAACTAACCCAACTTCTTGTAAAAGTGACGTCATGCGTTTGCGTTGTCATAGCAACAGTAGCTACATGGTCTATCTAAATATGGACAGCAAAACTCTTTCGGAGTGTTACAAATCCGTCTGTGCCAAACATGAGATAAAAATAAACCCGTATATTTCAGATACTTTAAAGGAGACCACAGAAGCAGGGTGAGTATTTTCACTTTGGGCATAATTCACTAAAGTCAGACGTTTTTAGCTAGAAGGCGGATTAGCTTCAGGAGCTAACACCACATCCGGGTATTTTTGATTATCAATTAAAACGAAAAGGTAAAGAAGTCATATGCACGAGTCTTTAAATATACAACAAAAATGTATTTTAGTACAAAATCAAAACATTAGTTTCTAAAAGTTTTATGTGAATTCATTAAATAAAATCTTTATTTGTTCGATTGTTTTGTTGGTTTGAAATGGTTTGAATAATCCAAACCTTAAAATAAATAAAGACATAAAATCTATCGTCATAAATGCTAAAAAGCACAATTATTTTTTATAATTTATTCATTATAATTCAGCTATAAAACTTTTTTATATGTTGAAGTTAATAAAAGTATTAAATTATTACATTTAATTACTTCTATTTTTTAATAACTTCAAAACTGTTTGTTTTTAAATCATTTAAAAAAAGTATTCATAAATCCAATAAAAAGTAAATAAATGAATAGCACTTAAAGATTAACACAACAAACATTTTTACTTTTTAAAAAAATAATAAAACAAAGCTTGGTTATAAATTTATTGGCTAACCTTTTTTATTAGAAATTTTGTTTATTTATCTTCAAGGTAAAAAAAAAAGTACTTACTGCAGAGAAAGAGTACACCATCATTTATTTGTATAAACAAGCCTAAAGTTTTATTAATTATGGTAATTTCTCTCTCTAACCATAATAACGTTAGGAAGATTGATAACTACAATAACTTTAAACAAAAACAAAATATAATCCAAAAAGAGGTTTCATCCAGAGGTCAAAGGTTAGGGGTAAAGTGGTAAAAAAATAAAAATAAAGTACAGTCGCTGAAACTGAGTGACCTGCAGATGTCTAAATCAATCAATGGACTCCAAATCAGGACATCCACTTTAAAGGACTGACTCTTAGGAGGGAACATTTAAATAAACAATGATTTTTATAGATTCATTTCCTTTTCATGTTGCAGAAACATCTCTTTAAATCTGAGTGGGAATGACAGATTCCATCAGATTCAGAGAATCAGTGATGAGGATGTCTTTTCCTTGTCTTCATGTCTCCAAAATAACCAGTGTGTCTCAGGTGAGCTGTCGAGTTTAGATTAAAATACATGAAACGGTTCAAGCTACTTGTTCTTCTCTTGTTTGTCTGGTTAAGCAGGTCTGGACCTGAGATACAACAACATAGGTGATGAAGGAGCCGGACACCTTGCTGACCTCATCCAGGTAAATCAACAGGAACAAAGCATCATTTACTAATGTGTCTACCTGTTTATATATACTGTAAACAGGTAGACACATCCTTGTTTACTAACCTATAAACAGCTAAACATACCATTGTTTACTAATCTATAAACAGGTAAACACATCCTTGTTTACTAACATATAAACTGGTGGATGGATCGTTTACTAACCTATAAACAGGTGGACGTATAGTTTACTAATCTATAAACAGGTAGACACATCCCTGTTTACTAACCTATAAACTGGTGGATGCATAATTTACTAACCTATAAACAGGTAAACACATCCTTGTTAACCAACCAATAAACAAGTAAATACATCCTTGTTTTCTAACCTATAAACCAGTGGATGCATCCTTGTTTACTAACCTATAAAAAGCCACAAACATACCATTGTTTACTAATCTATAAACAGGTAAACACATCCTTGTTTACTAATCTATAAACAGGTAAACACATCCTTGTTTACTAACCTATAAACAGCTAAACATACAATTGTTTACTAATCTATAAACAGGTAGACACATCCTGGTTTACTAACCTATAAACAGCTAAACATACCATTGTTTACTAATCTATAAACAGGTAAACACATCCTTGTTTACTAACCTATAAACAACGAAACACATCATTGTTTACTAATCTATAAACAGGTAGACACATCCTTGTTTACTAACCTATAAACAGGTAGACAAATCCTTGTTTACTAACCTATAAACAGCTAAACATACGATTGTTTACTAATCTATAAACAGGTAAACACATCCTTGTTTACTAACATATAAACTGGTGGATGGATCGTTTACTAACCTATAAACAGGTGGACGTATAGTTTACTAATCTATAAACAGGTAGACACATCCCTGTTTACTAACCTATAAACTGGTGGATGCATAATTTACTAACCTATAAACAGGTAAACACATCCTTGTTAACCAACCAATAAACAAGTAAATACATCCTTGTTTTCTAACCTATAAACCAGTGGATGCATCCTTGTTTACTAACCTATAAAAAGCCACAAACATACCATTGTTTACTAATCTATAAACAGGTAAACACATCCTTGTTTACTAATCTATAAACAGGTAAACACATCCTTGTTTACTAACCTATAAACAGCTAAACATACAATTGTTTACTAATCTATAAACAGGTAGACACATCCTTGTTTACTAACCTATAAACAGCTAAACATACCATTGTTTACTAATCTATAAACAGGTAAACACATCCTTGTTTACTAACCTATAAACAACGAAACACATCATTGTTTACTAATCTATAAACAGGTAGACACATCCTTGTTTACTAACCTATAAACAGGTAGACAAATCCTTGTTTACTAACCTATAAACAACAAAACACATCATTGTTTACTAACACAGAACAGGCAAACAGAAGTATTTGTTTAAAAATGACATTTTGTGTTTCTGAGCAGGCGGGGGACTCATCTCTGCGCTCTTTAGACCTGACGTTTAACAACATCCAGAAGAACGGTGCTGAAGACCTTGCCAGCAGCCTGAAGGTTTTTATCGCTACCAGACAAACTATAAGTAACAACCAATTATATCAAACAGACTATGAATATCAAAGAAACAATTACAGTAATAATAAATGAACCATCATCTACAAACAAACTAACAATTAAAATCAATATTAACAACAACAAAAAACAACAAAAAACACAAGCAAATAAAATAACAATAACTAACTACTGTATTAATAACAATAAATGAGTTCATATGGCTCAATGAGGCTAGCCTCTAT
The DNA here is from genome assembly GCA_038048925.1 of Garcialebias charrua. NCBI lineage: Eukaryota > Metazoa > Chordata > Actinopteri > Cyprinodontiformes > Rivulidae > Garcialebias > Garcialebias charrua. The sequence goes on from JBBPBX010034683.1 coordinate 26,131, forward strand.
AAATAAAGCTTGAATGAATGAAAAACAATCAATAAAAAAACTAATACCAAACAAAAAAGTATCAATAATAAACAAACACACCATTGCTAACAAAGTATCACTAACAAACTATTACCGACAAACAACAAACACTCTATTGCTAACAATCACTAACAAACTATCAGTAACAAACAAACCATTTGGAACAAATGTTTGAGTTAACAAATATTGAGTTTTTTAAAATACAATATTGGTTTAAGTTAAATAAGTTATCGTTGAATCTATAAAACCAACTATATGATATTTAGTAAGAAAAATATAACCGTTGATGTTCCTTTTAAGATTGATGGTTCTAAGATATGTAGGGTAAGGGAAGTGAAGTTTTTGGGTGTAATTATTGATGATAGGTTGTCATGGAAACAACACACTTTTGTAAAAACCAAAATATCTAGGTCCATTGCAGTGCTATATAGAGTTAGAGATTTACTAAATGATAAAGCACTGTATTTGTTATATAATACAATTATAGTCCCACATTTAATTTACTGTATAGATGTTTGGGGTACAGCGTGTAAAACTATAACTAAGCCTATTTTTATTTTACAGAAAAGAGCTATAAGAATTATTACAAGAAAACATTACTGCCATCCATCAAATGTTTTGTTTTGCAAATTGAAGTTGCTGAAGTTTTATGATTTGGTTGACTATAATATTATTTTATTATTGTACAAAGCTCAGAACTTCACCTCAAATATCCAAACGCTTTTTGTAAAAAAGAAAAGTATCTACAATCTTAAGGGAACAGATATTTTTGTTATGCCACAACATAGAACTAGCTTAAGGAGTAGGTCTACTTTAATTCAGGGAATAGGTCTGTGGAATGGTTTGGAAAATGATACTAAAATTGCAAAGTCAATGTCTATATTTAAGAAAATTATTAAAACTAAATTTCTGAATAAATATTCATGAATTGGTTTATATCCAAATTACAATACAGATAGTCCTCGACTTACGACGGCCTCGACTTACGACGTTTCGGGGTTATGTCACACATCTCATTAAAAAATATATTTTTTGGAAAAATCTTATTTTATGTGTTTAAATGTTCTTGATTTTATGTGTACAGCACTTTGTTGCAGCTGTGGTTGTTTTAAATGGCTTCATAAATAAAGTATTACGGTATTATTATTATTTTGAAGCCGATTTACGCAGTTTCCGTTTAGCTTCGGATGCTACAAAACTTGTTGGAGGAAGCTGGACAGATATCCGGCTTTGGACAGACCGTGTGTCCGATCAGAGGTTGCTGCGCTCGGATACATGAGCTGGAAACGCTCGGTGAACTTTGTGGACGTCTCAGGCGGAAGAACGGCTTCGAAGCCTTGGATGTTGGTGGGACATCGAGCTAACATGCTAACACACGGAGGAACGGCTTTGCAGCCTCGGATGTTGGTGGGACACTGAGCTAACATGCTAACAGGCGGAGGAACAGCTTCACCAGCTCCCATTAAGTTATTAACTCTTTTCCCCTTCATTATGGCTCCAAATGTATGGAGCTAACAGGCCTTACTGTAAACAGTCTGGACCGCGCGAACGTCCGGGCCCAGAGCAGCAGCCGCCGATCGCTCCGCCGCATCCTACCACGTTGGCCGACACCACCAGCTCACTGCGGGATCCGGTGACCATCCCGCCATGACTGTCCCTGCCATCAGCCGGCCCCACCGGGGACACGGAGCCGATGGGCGGCGGAGAGGCCTGCTACGGCCGGGAGCTTGCCTCGATGCTCCGCCTGGCAGCCTCGGATGTTGGTAGGACAATGAGCTAACATGCTAACAGGTGGAGGAACGGCTTCACCAGCATACCAGTAGGCCATTAACTCTTTTTTCCCTTCATTATAGCTCCGAATGTGTGTGTTTTTTTGATAATTATGTAGGGTAATGTGTTAGGATAGGCTAAGTGCTTGGTAAAATAGTACAGTACTGTACGTATGAGGTGCCGTTTGGACGTATTTTCTGACACAGTGATTTTCGAGTTACAAACGGGCGTAGGAACGGAACTCGTTCGTAAGTCGGGGACCCATGAGGTTCAAAAGATTTACCTGACTAAATAAAGGTTGAATGAATGAATGAAAAAGTTTCTGAGCATGTTTATGAACTAGTATGTACGTTTGTGTTGAAAAACGAGTGTTCGTAGTAGCGCTAGCATAAATTTTCCGACTTACGACCGAAAATCCGGACTTAGGAGCGACACGTGTTTCGGGTTCCGACGTACGAGATTTCGTGTTACGAGCACCTCGTAGTAACGGAACTCGCTCGTAAGTCGGGGACTACCTGTAGTTTTCTTGTGTTAAAAAAAAAATCTGAAATGAATAAATAATTTAAATAAATAAATAAATGAAATAAATAAATAACAAACTAATAATAAAAGATCAAATAAACTATCACTAACAAATTATCAATAATAAACAAACACGGTGGCACAACTGGTCGAGCTGCTGCCTCTCAGCGAGCACGTCCCTGGTTCAAATCCCGGTCCGGGGGTCTTTCTGGGTGGAGTTTGCATGTTCTCTCCGTGCATGCGTGGGTTTTCTCCGGGTGCTCCGGTTTCCTCCCACAGTCCAAAAACATGCATGTTAGGTTGATTGGTAACTCTAAATTGACCCTGGGTGTGAGTGAGACAGGTCCCTCTTGTAAATGAGTCCCCGTGGCTCAACGAGGCTAGCCTGTATAAATAAAGGTTGAATGAATAGCTAACAAACCCTCTTTCACTAACAAACACACGGTAACTAACGGTAACAAAAAACTGTTACAAATAATGAAACTATAAAAGTAAAGAAAAGAAAGTAGCAAACACCTTGCTAAAAGAAGCATCAGAGAACAAAAAGCAAACTGGTAGTTGAAGCAGAATACTGAACACATGTTAGAATAGTAAGCGTGTTTCCTCCTCTGTGCAGTGTAACAGCAGCTTGCTGACTCTCGGGCTGTCTGGTAACAGGATCGGGGACAGAGGAGTCCTGCATCTGGCCCGGATGCTGCAGATAAACAAGACTCTGCAGGAGCTGCAGCTGTCCGACTGTGACCTGGTAAACATATCATTTACATATTCTCATATATGTAAGTGATTTAATTGAAGTGTCTGATATCCTCAAATGTGTTTTATTTGCTGATGATACCACTTTCTTCTGTTTGGGTAAAGATTTGGAACAGATGTTTGAGTTGATAAAGATGGAGATTGTTAAAATACAAAATTGGTTTAAATTAAATAAGTTATCATTGAATGTTGATAAAACTAATTTTATGATATTTAGTAAAAAAAGATAACTTTGGACTTTTCTTTCAAAACTGATGGTGTTAAGATATGTAGAGTGAATGAGGTAAAGTTTCTGGGTGTAATTATTGATGATAAACTGTCATGGAAACAGCATATACATTTTGTAAAAACTAAAATATCGAAGTCCAGTGCAGTACTGTTTAAAGTAAGGGACCTATTGAATAATAATGCTTTGTATTTGCTTTATAATACAATTACTGTATAGTCCCGCATTTAACTTATTGTGTTAATGTTTGGGGTACAGCGTGTACAACCATAACAAAGCCTATTTTTATTTTGCAAAAAAGAGCTGTAAGAATTATAACAAGAAAGCATTATTGTCATTTTGTTTTGTCAATTGAAATTACTTAAGTTTTATGATTTGGTGGAATATAATATTCTTTTATTCATGTATAAAGCTCAGAATTACTTACTACCATCGAACATTCAAGCGTATTTTTTGAAAAGGAAGAGTTGTTATAATCTAAAGGGAATAGATATTTTTGTAAAACCAAAGTATAGAACCAGTTTAAAGGGTCGGTCTACTACAACACAGGGAATAGGTCTATGGAATAGTTTGGAAAACGATGTAAAAAAAGTGAAGTCAATGTTTATATTTAAGAAAAAGGTTAAAGCTATTTTTTGAAAAGATACATATAAGTTAATTAATATCAAATGAATTCTAAACGATAAATTTTGATAAGTTATGTATTTTGCTGTATTATGTATACTGTAGATGATTATTGTTTGAATTGATAGTATGATTTTATTTAAGAAGGAGCAGATATAATAATTTTTTCTTCTTCTGCTTCCTTTCATTTTATGTAGTTTTTTTTTATTTTTATAATTGTGTTTTAAAATTGAAATGAATAAATTAAATAAATAAAAATAAATAAATACACAGTCAGGGTTTAACTGATCCCGTTTACTACGGTCGGTCGTTTGTGTGTCTCTGCAGGCCATCAGTGGACTGCTAGCTTTCATCACGGTGCTGAAGAACAACACGGTTCTGCGCTCTCTGGATATCAGCCGTCCGCTGCTCTTCAGCCAGCAGGTGGGAACATGTAAAGCATCAAAGAACAGTTTCAGGTTCTAGTTTTGGGTCTGATCAAGGACTCTGTCTCAGGAGGAGTGGACCATGTCCTTCTCAGAGATGCTGTCAATGAACAGCAGCTTGGTGGAGCTGCACCTGGGGAAGGTGGGTCTGACTGACACTGGCATGGAGAGGCTGGCTGAGGGCCTGAAGAAGAACCGCACCCTGCGCTACCTGGACCTGCGCTGGTAGGAACAAAACAACCACAAAAGCCGTGGTCCAGTCCTTATTTTTTTATCTTTTCCCTTAGACTTTCTTGTTTTTTAAATGGTCTTAATCAACAGATCTCCAGACTTTCTGAAGGTCTCGCTGAGCTTTTCTTTAGACTTAAGCTGATTTTGGTTTGTTAGGCCACAGAACACTTTACCTATGGATTACCAACTGATGACAGAAGTGAACACAAAGACAAAACATCCAACTTAAAACTTTTTCTAATGATTTTTCTTTTACAAATTTATAAATATCAGGGTGTCTTCCACAAGTACTCGGAAAGAAAGTAGTTATCAAGAAGTTAAATTTTTTATGACTTATTTTAACCTGTACAGGTAGAACTGGACTCATCTGAGTGAAAAAAGCAGCCAAGGTTCAAACAAAAGACTTTCATGAAGTCTGGCGGACTGTTGATCAAGACTTTTGCACAGTTCTGTTTTTATTTTCAGTAACCGTGTGGCCCGTGATGGCGCTCTCCATCTGTCCGATGTGCTGAAGCAGAACTCGACCCTGGAGTTCATCGACCTGGCGTCCAATCGGATCGAGGATGAAGGCTGCGTGCACCTGAGCGAGGCCGTCGCCTGTCCTGGCTGCGTTCTGAAAGAGTGAGTCGAGCTTCATCAGAACAAATTGTTTCAGCTGATGTTTGTTTTTACCCTGGAAACAACCTAAAGGACCCAGCGGGCATTTATTGGACCTCTCTTTGAGACTTTCCAGTTTCAGACGGGTTTGTGTTGTTGCAGGTTATCTGTCTGCAGAAACGGCATCAGCACCGAGGGTCTGCTGTCTTTGGCTCAAGCTCTGAAGACAAACCCGACTCTGACTCACCTGTACATCTGGGGAAACCGCCTGGAAGAGCCCGTCTGCCAGGTAAAACAAACAGTCCCCTCCCTCAATGTTCCTCCATGTTCACGGCTGGTTCCTCCTCAGGTCTTCAGGGAGCTGATGTCCAGCGGCCGCCTGCCGCCCGAGCAGACGGACGTCAGCGCCTACGAGGTGGACGGCCACGTTTTCCTCGCCGAGGTCAACCAGACTTTGAGGAAAGGCGTTTCTTTCTCGGAGAGTACGGACACGTCCAACGGTGGGGGGACGTCCTTCAGCTCGTTGCTTTGATGAACACAGAGGTCACCTTCAAAACGCCAGTGCTGAACCTTCAACTGCCACACGAAACCTTTAAATTCACTGATACCAGGACATTTATAGTCTTAATAAGACAGGCAGACAGAAACAAAACAACTGGACCCAGCGCGGTTCAGAGAAGGTTCTGATGGTCAACACGTTTTACGTAGAAGGTTAAAAAAAACTGTTCTGTTCAAAGCCAAACTGAAGACCCATTTCGGGCTTTTAATGTTTAACTATTTGCATGCTTATCTCTTTTACCTTCTTTTATTGTGGCTGTGTTTTTAATTTGCACTGATTTACTGTGCCCTGTTATTATTTGTTTTATCTTGTAAAGCAACTGGCGTTGTTGGAAGAGGCTATAGAAATAAAGTTTATTATCATTATTATTATAAAAACGTAAAAAGCCTCCCCACTTCCAGTTGGAGACGATGGGCATTTCATGCACACTAATAATAAGTGTTTTTATTTATTTATTTAATTTCTGGGAGTTCTGTGGTTGATGCAGCAGTTGGTCCACAGTCCATACCTGACACGATCCGTGAGCACGCAACAAATCACCGTGGTGGACACGCACGTTTCCCAGACTTGAAAACCGACAGCTGACTCAAGGTTGGTTTATACTCCTTGTCTTACATCTTTTACCCC
>JBBPBX010034684.1:0-32485 GCA_038048925.1 Garcialebias charrua
AAGAAAAATTGCTGAGTTTTTGGACCCCTGAAGAATTCTTGTGGATTATAACTGAACTCTCTGGAGCTGAAAAGAAGAAGATTGGATTATCTGAAAAAGGGTTTTTCTTTTTGCGCAACAAGGAATGCTTTTTTGCCTCTCAGCCCGGATATTTCCAAATTCTTCACAATTTGGACTGGCTTCAGAGATGGAATAATTTTCCTATTCTTTTGGAAATCCCTTGTGGCACTTTCTGACAAGAAAAAGGTAGGATAAACTTCCCAGTTCTATCCACAACTAAATTTATATTAAGATTAAATTATTATGACAGCAAAAAGCCACTGAATGCATGAAGATGGAAAAATCAGTTACAAGGATTCCTCTGTTGATGAAAAATTAAAGTGATTTTGGGAGAAGCTCTGTGCGCTGACGGAGCACCGCAAGTCTGTTTATGTTAGTGGAACACGATGTACTTTTTATCTCCGCTCTGCTGTAGAGGGCCTCTCGTCGGCCAATGAGGGATTAAAAGCTGCTCTTTTGTGGAATACTATTTCTCCTGATTTGAAAAGATTTTTTGTGGAACAAACAAATTCTTTTTGATTTAATTCAACTATTAATTAAGTTACTGTTTTGGGTCATCCGAGACCGACCCCGGAGCAGGATCTGCCCACTGAAGGCTGACTGGCCTTGGACTGAGAACTGAGAAAACACGGTGTGCTCTTTATCTCCATCCTGCTGAAAATACCTCATCAACTGGACAGAACCAAGAATTTTGTTGAAAAAACTACAAGCTTTGATGAATTAAAGCAGAGAGTCAGGAGTGCAGCAGGCGAGTTGTTTCTGTAAGTACACTATGTTCCAATTTTAGGCTCCGGCCGGCTAAGGAAGGCCTGTTCATCAGTACCACAGAAGCTTGAAGGGAGTTTGGAGGAAGTTTTGTACATCGAAGGTCAAGCGTAAAGTAGTTTACAGTCTAAAAGAACACAATGTTCTATTTTTAGTCTCCGGCCTGCTTCGGAAGGTCTCTCGTCAGTACCACAGAATAAAATGATGGATTAAACATCATTTAAAGGAAAATACTATTTTTCTGAATCCTTGATGTGAAGGAAGACATCCATTTGGCCCTGAACAGTTTTGATGGATTACAACTGGGATTTTTAACACGACAGAATTACCTGGAGGTTTTTCTGTGGAATTACAACGAAGACTTATTCAGTCTGCTGGAAGTGCAGACTTTCCTGACTGGATTATAACAGGATTAAATGAAGATTTCTTTGGTGTGATTACAAAACAAGTTTTTCCTAAAGTGGATGATTACAAAACAAGTTTTTCCTGAAGAATTGGAAACACAAGCTTTTCCTATGTGGGATTAAACAAAGATTTGTCCAGTCTGCTGGAGTGCAGACTTTTAATTGGAGCACAACAGCATCACCTGGAGGTTTTTTCTGTGGAACAACAACAAGATTTCCTGATAGGATTGGAACAAAGTTTTCTGGTGGAGATAAAAACACAAGTTGGAACACACCAAGATTACCTGGATGGATTAAACATATTTGATCGGAATCAGATTATTGTAGAATAAACCAACATTTTAGAAGATTATACAAATTATACATTGGATTGCAACTCAATTTAAAAACACATTAGGACCCAGCGTGTGGAGGACATCTTTGGTGAGCTGTGAATCACTTTATCTCTTAAATGCAAATCATGTAACCTGATTAAATCTTTTCTGTAGTAAGTAGTGCTTATGCTGTTAAATCCCCTGCAACTAAATAATAAAGAAACATAAAACGTACAAATTTGGATTTTCATTCGACTCACCTTGATATTAAATGATGGAAAACTTGGTTCAAGATAACAACAAGATTATTGGAGGTTTTAAATGGTTGTGTTAGCCAAAAAGATATAAACAACATCCTAGGATTTTACTTTCCAAGATCCTAAAATTTATTAGGCCAGAAACAATTACCATCTACAGAGGTAAGCTGTCGTTTAATGCATGTTTCTCCGGGAGATACGATCTGACTCCATTCTGCTAAGTCGGGCTATCAAATCGGAGTGGGACTAAGGGTGTGACATGTCAGATGAAGACAGTGAACAAGCCTAAGTGAATTACCTCGTCTCAGCCTTAATTCTAACTAATCTTGAGACATATCGGGTAATACTCGTGTGCAAGGATAAAAGTTAAAAAACCCGTTACTGGAGAGGCTGGAGTGAGGACTTGTCGCAAGATCCTGCGGCTAACCTCACTCACGTAGAATTAACATGGCGCCCAACGTGCTTAAAGCATAAAGAACTCAAGATAACAAGGCGTGCATCAGTGGACTGACCGAGCGAACTCAAGATAACGAGGCGTGCATCAGTGGACTGACCGAGCGCCAAACCACAACTCTCCTAGGGTGGAGGAGTTGTAGCGCGGCAGGACTAGCTACCAGCTGAGTACCCTATACTACTAGGCAGTGGTGGGGTAAGTGGAGCTTACTAAGGACTACTGACCATGGTTCAAAGGGTAAGTTAAGCAGAAGGTCTGTTTTCATCCCAAGGTACCGGGACATAAAGTCTGGAGGCTTTGAAAACAGACAACTCGAGACGGCAAAAACGAAATTGGTGCCACGGGTGTGGCACCAATAGGACTGGTGGACCAGTCCAAAATGAACGATCCAACTGAAACAAAACCTGAGCTGTTATCTACTACCACGACGGAGGATTCTCAAATCCAACAGGCAAAAGAAGGCATGGATCAAGGACAACACCCCACATCAGTCTGGAATCGACTCGGACGAACAATTCCTCGAGAAAACGATGTTGGGGCTCTGAGAGTGGTAGTAAAGGGAAGTAAGAGAGAAGTGACCTTCATTGGGATGCCTGGTGAGACCTTGGTCCTCAAGATCGATCAAGCAGTAAAGTCTTGTGACCTAGACAAACAATGTTGGGATGAAAAGAGAAAAAACGGGATGAAACAAAATCCAACACGGCCAAAAGCAGCCCCTAGGGCTCAACAACAAAACCAACAACAAAGGGGATTTCAAGCCGAAGCAGCTAACACAACACCTCGAAGATGGGGCGACTATGTGCCCTCGAAAGAATATGTTAAAATGACCCCAGATGAAAGAAAGGCCCTTCATGAATTCCGACTGAGAAGGGATGGGGGACCAGCTAAATAATGGCCGAAAGGTTGCGGGTCACCCTAGATAACGCTTATTAGGACGGGGTTGAAATCTATGCCAAAGTGGATGGAAAACCTTACCTAATAGTCTTTGGGGCAGAGGTGTCTATGACCCGCAGAAACCTAAAAACAATATAACACCTTACAGTTCAATTGGCAAACAGGACTGTACAAATACCTGTGAAAATATCCCCGAAGTAACAGAACAACGAGTGAATGAAAGCGACTTCTCCCCGGCTGGGAAAGAGAAGTTGAAGCAAATCATTAAGTCAGCCTCTGTGGCTAGATTCAAAAAATGTGCAACAGAGAAAGATCGTTTTTGTCGGGATCGAGAGTGGGAACAAACCCCGGCGGGCCGAGGGTCCCACAGGAGTACGTGTTAGAGGTTGTGCGTGGCGTGCATGAAGGGCTAGGTCATACGGGCGTACAACCTACACGTAAGGAGTTGGAGAGTCAGGAGCTCTGGATTCCCATGAAGCAAATTCGCAAGGTACTGCAGGACTGTGTGGTATGTGGTCAATATGACGCAGGACGTTGCGGGCACCGAGTGGATGGACAAACTATCAAGAGTATCATACCTTGGGGCTCAGTGTGCATGGATGTTGCTGGACCCATGGGAGTCACTAGCAAGAAGGGAGAGAAATATCTTCTAGTGCTAGTGGACTCCAGGTCAGGGTATGTGGTAGTTAAACCGGCAAGAAAAGCTAATGACAACAGTGTCGTCAGCATGCTGGAACAAGTCTGTGGGTCCAAAATACAACGCCACAGACAAAGTGAAGAGAATATTAGACAATAACACGGTTGTGTTAACAAAAACAGGGAATCCGAGAAATAGAGCAACTGAAGCCAATTCCTAGCTAATTCAAAACCAGAAACCGGATTATGGCCAATGAACCAAGTACCATGCTCCCCTATCGTAGAATGGCCACTATATGCGGGGGAGTTATCTTAAGACAACAACCTCAGAGCTTTGGGCAGGTAGGGCTCTGAAGATCTTGGAGTACGCCAAGAGAAGATGCCTGTCAGCAGAATGCGAAATGATGAAGTGGAACAAGCTGTAAAACAGCTGTGAAGTCAACATGGAACCTACTGGCCTACCCATTTGGTGGGAAGGACCAGGAGAAGTTAGGCCCCTCAAAACTTGAGGCGAAGAGAAAATATAAAGATTAAAAAATAAACCCCTCAGAACTGAGGTGAAAAGAAAAGATGTACGGGAGTACAACTGAAGCCAGTAAAGGTGGATACCTTTATTTGTGGGAAAACTAGGACCACAGTTTTGCCAAGAGTAATGATCTTCACACAATGGGAATTGAGTGAAAGAGGCCCAAAAGATTGTACCTGTGAATGGGAGGGGACTATGGTGAAGTACTATGTAAATTGTCAAACGAGGATGCTGTAGATTCCCAGAACAGCTGCACAAAGTGTAGACACGCCCATAAGACCTGACTCCACCCAGTGGATTAAAGTCTCAGTACAGATGATCGTGGCTCCACACAAGGGAGTGTATTCGGTGGGAGCTACGATACAGCTGATCAAAGACAATAAAGAAGACACAGAAAAGTCCCATCCCAGTTAAACAGAGAAAAAGCTAAGTGTATTGAACGCTTGGGCCAGCAAGACATTTCTGAGGGAATGGAAGCACATGAACAAGGAAATGGACAACTAAAAACTGAACGACGGGGCGCTAGAATCATCAAAGGATCTCATCATCGCAGAAAGAAAGGTAGAGAATTATTAAATCAAATCGTGAGGTGTCCAAATTATATCTGGAAAGGGAGAGATAATATAAAATCTGCAAAAATCATTGAAACATGCTGGTCCTGGGACAGAGACCCGCTTTACAATGACTCAGACTCAGAGGATGAGGCACCCACTTATGTGTGGAATTTGCTGATTCAACGATCCAGGACAGGACCGTATCAACCAGCTCTAATTGTACGGAAAGAACTAGTAAAGTTAGACCGTCCCAGAAAAGATTACACCCTAAAGTTTAACAGAACCAAAAATTACTACTGCTCATGTATAATGTTCTACAGGAACAAAGACCTAACTAAAGGGTCTCTTAGAGGTGTCACTGACTACGCAGTAACAAAAGACTCATGGAGAAGGCCATACAACCCCAGCCCAATGGGGACACCATGGATCTTCAATGTTGTCTATTTAATAGTACTCGGAATGCAATTCAAAATCAGATGGGGCCATAATTACAGAGAGCCACATCAAACACATTTCTGCGAGATCTCCATAGGGGAGTTGGAGGTTTGGACAACAAGCCGAGCCATGAAAATAAGCATCTACAACCGAGAAACTAACCCAAACAAAATAGTGGTTGAAAACACTGAGCTGCCCCTAAGAATGCTGTGTGATCGAGTCTGCACATCCATCAACGATTGGGAAGAATACCCAGTACGGATGGCTTACAGGACGACTGTATCGTACAGAGGACACCCTCTTGTCAGTACGGTAACAGCGTTGGAAGAATGGGGTGAACACTATGTGCAATATGGAAGAAAATCCAGGGAAATGTTCAGACAGAGACTGTGGGAGGCGGAGGAACAGCGTCGAAGAGGTGAGGACCCATCTGACGAACCTTTTTGTGGGCTGCAAGGCCCCCAGCTTGAACCTACATGTTGGGGGGTCTACCAATGGAAGTGGGTGTGGAGAGGGTTGAGACCAGAATTGCCACACCCATCGCCTCTCTGCGTGGAACTGTACAAAGGACGTGTGAAAGGAAAAGAGGGCCAAGTCCCAGTGTGAGTCAAGTGCGACCACATTGGGCCCGAAAATACTAGCCCTAAAGATAGCAAAAAGCATAGTATGGTTCGACAAACCCAAAATTGACATCTCTATATGGGAAAACTACACCAAGAACTATTTCTACACAAACACTAATAATACCAGAAGTCTCATTTGGATGAACCTCAAGAAGAATATCACCCTAAGCTTTGTCCTCCAACCTCACCATGGATATTTAATGTAGTCTACCTGACGATAAAAGGAATGAATCAAATTGAGATGGGGACCCAAACCCCAACAGAAATGGCCACACCCCTCTCCACTATATCTGGAACTCCTCAAAGATCAAGTGACCATAACTCACAGGCGCTCGAAGAGGGAGCCCAGAGCTGAATAGAAACTCTCTCAACAATGACTCACCTGGAAAGTAGACTAAGTCGAGATGATTCAAACAGCGATGCAGATCCACACATCAATGAAGAAGATCCACACATCTATGAAGATGTACCACAAATCTATGAAGATATGGCGACCCCTGACCGACCTAAGGACTGTTTAAGGATTATGAGAATGGATAAAGCAACTTGTCTACGAACCCTGCTGCGGGGATTCGTAGTGTTAATAGGCTTAGTTATGTTGTTGGTTATTTTGTATCAAGCCGGAATCAGACCATGGAGCCTAACGCATGTAAAAGTCTCCCATGGGAGATCCAAATATGCAAACATGACCTGCTGGGACACCACGCAAAGAGACATCTTCGTACCATGGGACAGAAATGAAACTGTTGAAAATCTTACCAAGACCTGGGAAAGAGTAAGACTAGCAGGCTATCCAGCTTGGATGGACCAGCTGAGAAACACCCCTGAATGGGTGTCTGCAGTAGAGGCTGAGAACCTAACGGGGCCTGACAAACCCCACTTCAAGGTAATCAATCTACTGATTTTGCCTGAAGGAATTGTGACCTGGATAATGCTCCTGCATCACAACATAAAAAGGACAACGAGATGTAACTGGATTCATCTGGACAATGAACTCCCTGAATGGCACTGTGATTGGGGCTGTAGACCACTAATGGGATTATGCCACCAAGGATATTGGGAGGCTGAAGTGATTTATCCTGCCCCACCGAAGGACGACAGCTGCCAAGCCATACTCCCTCGTTGGGAATTTTGGGGCAATATTCATCTGGACTGTGACAAAGTCCCTCCTTTCATCAGAAGAAACCAGACTGGAGAACATCAAAACCTAACCAAAAGTCAGGACTGTCCACACCGTAAAACACAAGACGGTGCCAGAATCAACGCTACTGAGCAAAGTCCCAAAGTACGACCCAGGAGGTTTGATTCCGAAAGCAGAAAGAAATTGATAATTTTAGCCAATACCGCTTGAAACCCCCCCCGCTCTTGCTAGTATATAGAATTTAGTTTACTTCTTTACTTCTTTACTTATTTCACTTATTTACTTATTTACAATGTCCTGATACAACCGGCCCAGCTAAAGCCGGAAGAACCTGACAGCGCTATCCCAGTCAGTTCAGCAGTAGCTGATCCCATTGACTCAGAGTCTGACTTGATTCTTGAAGACTCACTGTAACACCACCGCTTCAGTAGGTGTGGATGGCAATGCCGCCTACTCGCCTGAAGGATGTCTGAAGCCAGGGAGAATGCTGATCCTGATGCTCGATCAACAAGGGAGAACGAAGAATCATTGACCACTACAGGATCTCCGGAGATGACCTGAGGAGATGACCTGAGGAGATGACCTGAGAGGACGACCTCACCTCAGCCGGGCGGCACACGTGGAACCAACCAGGATGACTACACCATGATGGAGGTTGAGAAGAAGCGAACAGCAATCCAGGGTCCAGAGGCTCCAAGGATCCTGCGTGACCTGACGACGACATCTCGGGGTCCCAGATGGCATGGACACAGATGACGAGAAGATCACGATGAGTGTTAAAGGACTTGTTTGAGCAGTACCGCCTGTTTTCAAGCAGGGGATGTCAAAGTATGCAGGACTTTTATATTGAAAACAGACTTATACTGCTACAAAAATCTTTACAACACATATACACACACATGGTAAGTTGCCTTTGGCACAGGGCTCAGAGCAGGGTGTAATAACACACCGTCAGTAACCCTAGATTAGTTTAATTTATATGGCATTTTAAACTCATAAGCAGAAAAACATGATGTATGTTTTTTACTTTTTATATGCTTTGTCTGTATTTTGGTAAACCATTTTTGTGTTATTGCATAGCATTTTTTGGTTAACCCTGTGCGATAAGGAATAAGTTTGAGTCAGGCCTTACATGCACACACTAGGCAGAAAAACCAAGGCCTCTGAAAAGCAGCAGGTCTCTCTCTGAGAAAATATGGATCAAAACTGGATAGGAAGCTGCAGGGAGTTTTGTTGCAGAGAGCTTGGGCGGCTTATCAAGAAGAAAGAAAATAGTTTTTAGAGTATTTAGAAAGTAGTGAATCTATCATCTCACACCAATAACAGAACAGAACATGTAAAACTGCATGTTCTGCAGAAAGTTTGACTTGCAGAGATGCAAGGAGAGTTTGGTTACAGAGAGAGACCTTTAAGCTAGTTAGTTTTGGTGTTTTGACAGAACAGAGCATGGAGCAGGCCTCACATTTACATACACACGCATAGCAAGATGCATAAACACACACAAGCACATGAACAGGCCTCTCACCAGACAGAGTACACTCACGCACACACGTGCACGCACACACACACATAGATAAACAGCTGAGGTCTGCTTGGAGCAGAAATATAGGTCAGATAGATAAAAACGTGCACACTTTTTGGCAGAGCAGAAGAGAGGCTGCAAGGTTGATTCAAAGCCTGTTAGAAAGGGCAAGCATTTACAACAAAGAAAATCAGACATGCAATGGTTATGTGAAGTGTGTGTCAAGTGATTAACTGGAGATGTGTGATTGTGTATGTGGGTAAAATGTATGTTATTTTATGTTTTCTTTTATGATTCACAGCAAACTAAAGGATGCTTCACTGCTGAGGGTTGAAAAATATAGTTTTGAACATTACATAGCACGTTAAAAGAGTGTTTTTCCACAGTTTGAGTAAATCTGGGTGAAAGTTGAAAATTTCTTCTGACTGAAGAAGTTGGAACTTTGCCAGATGACAGATGGCATTGGGTCATTCTCTGCTGAAGGAGGGGGACAGCTGGAGGAGACATTATGTCATTGCTCAGTGAGGGCTGAGAGGAGGGGTAAAAAGTTACCTCATCAATAACCAATGAAAAAAATAACAAAATGACATAGCGTCTGCAAGTGGGGGCTGAAGTCCCTCTGTGGGAGCATAAATAAGGCTGTCGGAGAAGAAAAATGGCTGAGTTTTTGGACCCCTGAAGAATTCTTGTGGATTATAACTGAACTCTCTGTAGCTGAAAAGAAGAAGATTGGATTATCTGAAAAAGGGTTTTTCTTTTTGCGCAACAAGGAATGCTTTTTTGCCTCTCAGCCCGGATATTTCCAAATTCTTCACAATTTGGACTGGCTTCAGAGATGGAATAATTTTCCTATTCTTTTGGAAATCCCTTGTGGCACTTTCTGACAAGAAAAAGGTAGGATAAACTTCCCAGTTCTATCCACAACTAAATTTATATTAAGATTAAATTATTATGACAGCAAAAAGCCACTGAATGCATGAAGATGGAAAAATCAGTTACAAGGATTCCTCTGTTGATGAAAAATTAAAGTGATTTTGGGAGAAGCTCTGTGCGCTGACGGAGCACCGCAAGTCTGTTTATGTTAGTGGAACACGATGTACTTTTTATCTCCGCTCTGCTGTAGAGGGCCTCTCGTCGGCCAATGAGGGATTAAAAGCTGCTCTTTTGTGGAATACTATTTCTCCTGATTTGAAAAGATTTTTTGTGGAACAAACAAATTCTTTTTGATTTAATTCAACTATTAATTAAGTTACTGTTTTGGGTCATCCGAGACCGACCCCGGAGCAGGATCTGCCCACTGAAGGCTGACTGGCCTTGGACTGAGAACTGAGAAAACACGGTGTGCTCTTTATCTCCATCCTGCTGAAAATACCTCATCAACTGGACAGAACCAAGAATTTTGTTGAAAAAACTACAAGCTTTGATGAATTAAAGCAGAGAGTCAGGAGTGCAGCAGGCGAGTTGTTTCTGTAAGTACACTATGTTCCAATTTTAGGCTCCGGCCGGCTAAGGAAGGCCTGTTCATCAGTACCACAGAAGCTTGAAGGGAGTTTGGAGGAAGTTTTGTACATCGAAGGTCAAGCGTAAAGTAGTTTACAGTCTAAAAGAACACAATGTTCTATTTTTAGTCTCCGGCCTGCTTCGGAAGGTCTCTCGTCAGTACCACAGAATAAAATGATGGATTAAACATCATTTAAAGGAAAATACTATTTTTCTGAATCCTTGATGTGAAGGAAGACATCCATTTGGCCCTGAACAGTTTTGATGGATTACAACTGGGATTTTTAACACGACAGAATTACCTGGAGGTTTTTCTGTGGAATTACAACGAAGACTTATTCAGTCTGCTGGAAGTGCAGACTTTCCTGACTGGATTATAACAGGATTAAATGAAGATTTCTTTGGTGTGATTACAAAACAAGTTTTTCCTAAAGTGGATGATTACAAAACAAGTTTTTCCTGAAGAATTGGAAACACAAGCTTTTCCTATGTGGGATTAAACAAAGATTTGTCCAGTCTGCTGGAGTGCAGACTTTTAATTGGAGCACAACAGCATCACCTGGAGGTTTTTTCTGTGGAACAACAACAAGATTTCCTGATAGGATTGGAACAAAGTTTTCTGGTGGAGATAAAAACACAAGTTGGAACACACCAAGATTACCTGGATGGATTAAACATATTTGATCGGAATCAGATTATTGTAGAATAAACCAACATTTTAGAAGATTATACAAATTATACATTGGATTGCAACTCAATTTAAAAACACATTAAGACCCAGCGTGTGGAGGACATCTTTGGTGAGCTGTGAATCACTTTATCTCTTAAATGCAAATCATGTAACCTGATTAAATCTTTTCTGTAGTAAGTAGTGCTTATGCTGTTAAATCCCCTGCAACTAAATAATAAAGAAACATAAAACGTACAAATTTGGATTTTCATTCGACTCACCTTGATATTAAATGATGGAAAACTTGGTTCAAGATAACAACAAGATTATTGGAGGTTTTAAATGGTTGTGTTAGCCAAAAAGATATAAACAACATCCTAGGATTTTACTTTCCAAGATCCTAAAATTTATTAGGCCAGAAACAATTACCATCTACAGAGGTAAGCTGTCGTTTAATGCATGTTTCTCCGGGAGATACGATCTGACTCCATTCTGCTAAGTCAGGCTATCAAATCGGAGTGGGACTAAGGGTGTGACATGTCAGATGAAGACAGTGAACAAGCCTAAGTGAATTACCTCGTCTCAGCCTTAATTCTAACTAATCTTGAGACATATCGGGTAATACTCGTGTGCAAGGATAAAAGTTAAAAAACCCGTTACTGGAGAGGCTGGAGTGAGGACTTGTCGCAAGATCCTGCGGCTAACCTCACTCACGTAGAATTAACACAGTTCATCTTCTCTGTGGATCATCAGGACACAGTTCATCTTCTCTGTGGATCATCAGGACACAGTTCATCTTCTCTGTGGATCATCAGGACACAGTTCATCTTCTCTGTGGATCATCAGGACACAGTTCATCTTCTCTGTGGATCATCAGGACACAGTTCATCTTCTCTGTGGATCATCAGGACACAGTTCATCTTCTCCCACAAACACACCATCATGTTCATCTCTCCAGAACAAACGTCATCACCTCCATCTGTAGAGAGAAGAAGAAGCAGCAGAAGAGATGAATGAGTCTTTCAGAGAGACCAACACAAACTTCAATCACAACACATTGTGCAACATCTTTGGATAAAACTTAGTAACTGTTGGGAGTCAACCCTGCTTGTCTGTTAGCAAAATATTTCATAAACCACTGGATGGACTTTATTTAAACTTGAAGTTTTGAAATGCTCACCTTCAACTGACTGACTTTTGGAGTCAACACAGTTCAAGATGGCTGCCACAGCTATGGAAATTAAGCCTAGACATAAATAGCTGTAGCTCAGTGAATTTGACAGATACTGATGTAAAATGTGGTGTGGTAGTAGCTGACAGTCATTCACAACACATCCTCCAAGCTCTAACAGATCAGGTGAGACATCACATGATCACATGTTATTTTGGTGAGTGATGTGCATTCCTTCAAGTAATGCTCGCTCTTTCCTTCTTTTCTTGTCTTTGTGTTTGATCCTGAAACCAGTCCCTGTTCTCCTCTCATACATTCATTCAGAAATACACTTACTGGGAAGCTGCAGGTTTACTGGAAACACTGGATCTTTGCTTTGACAACAACTGGCTTTAGTCCAATTCTGCTGAATGACTCCAACCTTCTACTGACCTCAGAGTCTCCAGTCTGTAGTCTGGACTCTCCACAAGATACAACAGCTGCTGAACATCTGGATCCTGCAGCTTGTTGTCACTCAGGTCAAGTTCTGTCAGATGGGAGGAGTTGGACTTCAGAGCTGAGCTCAGAGAAGAACAGCTGATCTTTGACAAACTGCATCTGATCAATCTGAATAAAGAATAAAACATGTAAGTTTAGAAAACAAAGCTTTTAAAGACATGATGTAAACTAATAACAATAATTTCAGGACAATTCAAAATGATTTCTTTGATAACTGAACTTTCAGTCTGTTTCTGTCAGTAGACCTGCTACATTCACACGTCAGCTGATGATTCACTCCATGACTTTGTTGTTTGAAGTTCTGTTGGGATACTGGGTCCCAGTAAAATGAGCAGCCATTAAAGTTTGAACAGGAATATTTGGATTACCAGTCCCATGGAATCAGCAGCTGTATAAATGTTAGAGTGATGGTCCAGATGTTCTGAAGAGGCTGTATGATCCGTTTCATTTATGGTTCTGATGGTAACGTCTTGTAAAATGCAAACATTTAGTTTAGACTCTACTGGTTTTACTGGAGCTTTTTAACACAAACTGGCTCATGTGGCCTGTGAGTGTGTTCAAGTTTTCCAGCAGATTTCTCAGATTTCTTATGTTGAAATTATGAGTTCATTGAAAATGAGTTTGACTCAAATGAAATCATTTGACCTGAAACTGGAAGCCACAGGTTAGATTTATGATATTAAATGATAAATAAAATATACATCCCTAAATAAACTTTGTTTTCTGATTAAATTAGAAATGAAAACACATTAGATTATTTCAATGTGGAGCTCTGAGTGATTTTTAGGATGACGCTGGAAGTTTGAGTTTAGTTTTATTTGACAATCTGTTTCAAATCTTACAGCAGCTGGTAGAACTATAATGAGATATTAATGCTGTTTCAGTCACATTTGAATATTTGGGATGTCATTAAGAAAAGATTCAGTGAACACATGGAGCTTCTTCCTGACAGTTTCACATCAAACTGACTTCAGTCTCTGTTACCATGGTGATGTCATCAGTCTCTGTTACCATGGTGATGTCATCAGTCTCTGTTACCATGGTGATGTCATCAGGCTCGTTTGTCTCTGTTACCATGGTGATGTCATCAGGCTCGTTTGTCTCTGTTACCATGGTGATGTCATCAGGCTCGTTTGTCTCTGTTACCATGGTGATGTCATCAGGCTCGTTTGTCTCTGTTACCATGGTGATGTCATCAGGCTCGTTTGTCTCTGTTACCATGGTGATGTCATCAGACTGACTTCAGTCTCTGTTACCATGGTGATGTCATCAGGCTTGTTTGTGACTGAGAACTTTCATCTCAACACAGCTGTTCCCTTCACTTTGTAGTCCAGCTCTCTGGTGATCCACTGAGCGATCATCAGAACCTCATGAAGATGACGTGAAGAGTTCATCACTTCTGCTTCCTTCACTAACAGAAGCAGACATATCTTGTCACCTTCCATGGTTTCAAAAGTCAGCTTGATGTCATGTGAAGTGTGTGAGCTCCAAGAATGAAGTGTAACCTAAATGTAGAGCAGGACAGCTGTTTAGTTTGTTTACCAGCGGTTTTTCTGCTTTCTTCAACATGTTGCATCATTTGACAGCTTCATGTGAGCACATCACACTGAAATGATCATTTCTATTCTTCAAGTGTTTTACACATCATTTGTAGACAAGTTTGTTTGAGTCATTTCATAAGAAGCTGTAGGCAGCAGTGGTTGGTGCATGTTTGCCTCCCAGCTTTTCTGTGTGGACTTTACATGATCTCTCTTTGCACACATGGCTTTTTATTTGTGCACAAATTCAGCTCACAAACATGTTGTGCTTGTAAATCACTTTAGTAACCTTGTAAAATAAATGAAACTGGTTGTGATGGGAGTTCTGGTTCTGTCTCTGTCAGTCAGAGTTTTAGAGGAGGGTCTTGGTTTTTCCACTGGACATTTGATCCTGGATGTTTGTAACTGTCAGTCTGAGACAGCTGAGAGTTTCTGTTACCATGGAGACGGTGATGAGCTCCAGCTGCAGCTGATGTTCATCATTTCATCTAAAATCCATGTGATGGATCATGTGAACATGAGAAGAATAAAAAGCAGAGCTGAAGGCTCAGTTTGGTTCTGGTTCCTGCTGGATTCTGTCATCACGACACAATCAGCATCCTTTAAAACTCACATGATTTGACTTTTATTCTCTTTGTTCAACAAGAGTTTGAAACAAGTTACAGACAGAAAGCAGCAACTTAGTCTCAGAGAAATGAAATAAAAATCAACTCAAAGTCGTTCAACAGAAAACAATTATCTTTAACATCATCCAGCCTCGACTGGACTCTGAGAGAAACTTACTGGTTGTTGGAGGAAACTCTTTGTTTGAAATCAAGAGGAAGAAACATTGACATTGCTGTTAAAGGACACACAGCTGGGTCCAGGTCCAGGTTCAAATTCAGCTTTGGGTGTCCGATTGATTCTGATATTAAAAATAATTGAATTATGCTCACATGTATCAAATGAAATAAACATTTTTCAATCACTGATATGGACTTACTGTAATTTATCAGCTTGTTTCTTGAAAAGAGGGTTATTCTGTAACAAACAGTTCAAGTTCAGTTTAATTCTTTCTATTGTTTAGTTTTACAAAATCCACCTGTTAATTAAAAAAACTTTAGCTTTCATAGTTTAAACAGTTTTATAATGGCCATTCTCAGATGGGATATTTGTTACACAAAAACCTTTAAAATACAATTAACATTTAGCAACAAAAGAAAATACAAACTATAATTAAAAAAACATAAAAATAAAATAAACAAACTACAACACCACCATGTGAAAAAACAAACAACCTCAGAATAATTTTTGTCACCAAAGATCAAACATTTGTTTAAAGAGTGAGTGCTGAGCTCTGACATGGAGAAGAGTGGTGGACAGTTGGAGATGTGACCTCTGACCTTTGCTCTGGCTCTCATGTTCCCCACACAGAGTGGTTTTAGAGGGAGGGACTCCCTCCTCTCTGTCCTCACACTGATCCATGCTGCTGGATTCACATCAGCTCACACACACTTTCTAGCTTCACCTGCAGAGGAAACACACATCATTCATGTGAACATCAACTCTGATCCTCCTTTCCATGATGTGTGCTGTAAAAAGATCAGCTGCTCCTCCTCTGGTTGGCTCTTTGTTTCTTCTCAGCTTCAGCTGAATGCAGTCAGACAGCAGAGTGAGGCAGAGGAAGCTGCATCAGCTGCTGCACTTCTACTATCAGTCCACTAGATGGAGTCATGGAGCTGCAGGCCAGCACACACACATTTCATTCACTGACACACACTGAGTGAGTGAGTGGAAGCTTCAGTGTGTTCACATTCACTCAGTTGAACATTGAAGCTTCATTTGAGCTGATAGAAGCTGCAGCAGAGGATCATCAGTGTTCAGAGCATCACACTCATTCCTCCTGTTCTGTTTCACACTTTACAACAGCAACTACAAACACAGACACGTGTTACATCTCAGCTGCTGGGAGGACGCCATGAAAGCACAGAAAACATTCAAATCATTCTTCTTCACTCAAAGTCTCACTGAAGGCACACTTCACAGCATTTCAAAATAAAAGTCCCTGATTTTTCCCTGAGTGAATCCTGAAATTCCAGGAGATCTTTCAGTCACAAGACGCTCAGAGCTGAGCTGCTTAGGTGGAGGCAAAGATTTATTGTAGCAGTGAGAGATCTGATGCTTCAACGCTCTGAGTCATGAAAGGAGGAACAAACTGGTAAACTGGAGGAGCAGAACATGGACTCACTGGTACCAGAATACTAGCATTAATACATGTGCACGTCACAATCTGTGAAAAATCATCTTTTAATCATCAGATCAGTTCAAATTCTCTGTTTTCAATGTCTGGAAAATGTGAAAGTGGTTTTCCAGGTTTTCAAGGCTCCAGTTTCCCTCTATTGATGATGAAGTCAAGAGACTTTTATTTTAAAAACACTAAAATTAGTAAACGTTTATGATTCTTTCACCATGAAATTGAATAAAAATCACAAACAGACAAATTAAAGATGAAAAACGTTCTTAATACGACACATTTGAAGAAGATTTTTCATCCAGTTTCTGTTAAAGCTAAAAAGTATCAAAATAAAAATGTCCTTAAATGATTCAAAAGGAGTTCATCTGCATCAAGCTCTGAAGTCCAAAAGGACAAAATGATTTTATAGATAAATTTCAGTTTTTGGTGTCACATGATGCGTGTGCGGGCCGGACTTTGAGCAGTCCTGCTCTAACTCCACAGAGAGTCTCACAGATAGAACACATTGACATTTATAAGTAATGTTTCACAAGTGAAGAACTCTAAACTTGTTCTCAGTGGAACAAGTTCATCCATGACATCATCAGATGTTCACTCTTCTTCAGTTTGGACTCAGCTGCTTCCTGTTCTGTTGGGAGATGGTACCAAGCTGTTTTCCTGCAGGGATCAATAAAGTTTGTATCATGAAGAAGATGAAGCAGAAACACTGACACACGACACACACACACACATCCTCTCACATAAGAGTGTGTTCTGATGGAGTTGACCTGGATCACTGCTGCTGGAAACAAAGAATGACTCACAGCGACGGCTGCTCATCATCTTCGTTCATGAAGAAGATGAAGTTTCACTTCTTAGGAATGTTTTTCTGCATCTGTTTCCTACGGTGGCCCTGAGGTGCAAAACACATTAACAAATAAGGCTAAACACTTTAACAAATAGTTCTGAAACAAATTCTGAAACACTTTAACAAAATTCTGAAACAAATTAACAAATTCTGAAACACTTTAACAAATTCTGAAACACTTTAACAAATTCTGAAACACTTTAACAAATTCTGAAACAAATTAACATTTTCTGAAACACTTTAACAAATTCTGAAACAAATTAACATTTTCTGAAACACTTTAACAAATTCTGAAACAAATTAACATTTTCTGAAACACTTTAACAAATTCTGAAACAAATTAACATTTTCTGAAACACTTTAACAAATTCTGAAACAAATTAACATTTTCTGAAACACTTTAACAAATTCTGAAACAAATTAACATTTTCTGAAACACTTTAACAAATTCTGAAACAAATTAACATTTTCTGAAACACTTTAACAAATTCTGAAACAAATTAACATTTTCTGAAACACTTTAACAAATTCTGAAACAAATTAACATTTTCTGAAACACTTTAACAAACGAGAGAATCACACGGAAAGGGATTGTACTAACTCCGAGGCTGACCCGGAAGTGACGACCCGGAAGTGATGACCCGGAAGTGATGACATTTCGACCCGAGATGGACAACACGCGAAAACAAACTAAAGAAAAGCGATCTTTACATGCATCCTTCACATTTAAAAGGTAAGTTATGCTGAGGGCGAAACATAAATATATGAAACATGTTTATCGTCATGATCGCGTTTTTTTCCGACCGAACATATATTCATGTAATGGCAGCGTTACTTTCTACCACAGTGTGCTCCTTTGTCTGGCGTTGGCCAGTAATAAAACCATTATGGTTTTATGTGTGGTTTATGTGTCTGTGTTTTACAATAAAACTGTGGTGATTTCTTAAAAAGTAAGTGTTGCAACGCTGCCTAAAAAACACTAACTTTTAAGGATCAGGATTACTTTATGTTTTATTCACAGATTATGCTCAGTGTTTTTTATTAGAGTGAGGATAAAGTCAGCATTTTTTTCACAATCATAGATTCTGTTTCAATTTTTGCCAAAATGTAATAATAATAATTAAAATAATAATATCAGAGAGAGTACACTGTGTTGAAACACTGATATCTGATTGCAGTACAAGTAAATAAAAACAGATAAATCATTATATTTTATGTCCTTCCTGTCTTTAGCTGCATTTGAGCACCTTTTGATGTTTAGAGCTAAATGAACAGAATGGAAAATATATTTGTTTCCTTGCTGCAGGTCAATCTGCTAGTTTCCTTAAATAGAAACTTTTTGAACTATCAGTACGTTGAATAATCAGTTGAGCTCTTATGCAAAATATATTTAAAAGGTTTTCAGATTTTTTTTAACGCATGATCTACCCTTTTTTGCTCCATACTAGGCCAAAATGCAGAAGAAGACCATCTTTTATCCAGGAAAACAAAGAGTTGTTTTCCGCAAGGGACCCCTTGGATTTCTTCGTCAGGACCCCTCTCCTGAGGCCAAAATGATAAAAAATTATCCTAGTGTGCAGAACAAATCTGAGCCATAGAGAGAGGATATTGTGCGGCGAAATGTTTGTCTGCAGTTCGTCAAAGAGGAGGGGATGTCACAGATGATTCAGAAGTGCTGGGAGACTAGAAGCTGCAGCAGCACCTGCTCAAGAGACAGAAATCATCCTCCAGTCATACAACCACACCATCCAGTGTGCCACAGAAACATCTGGGTGAGCAACTAAGAATGTTGTATTAACAATTTTAAGATGAAAGGACAAAAATTGCCTTAAAAACTGAATATTCCTCCCAAACTGATCCTTGATTTTTTTACAATATAATTTTTTGATTTCTCATAGTGATGGAGGAGTACGAAGGATTGGAGGCTGCAATGCTGAGCATCTCACCCTCTACGCTCCTGCGTCAGAGCAGTACGCACACTATAGTTACACTTGATGAAATTCTAAAATATAATCTGCTTGTGTTTAGTCTCTCTCCCATATTTGTCTTTGTGTACACAGTGTCAGGATCAGCGGAAACAGAGGGAACCCCAGTGTCAAACAGAGCAAAGACAGGTTTTTCTTAAAGTAGGTGATTTCAGGACTGGAGTGTTATTCTCTTTTACGATGAATAACCCTCCAAAACTGAGCCTTGACCTATTGTGTTCTGGCAGAAGCAGAAGGAATAAAAGCACAACTTTTTGAGTTTCCACTAAACACCACCTGTTGTGTTCAATTGGGATTCATACAGTGACTGATACATTATCTTTATTTAGGTCCAACTGCAACGGTGTCCAGGTGTTCAGACGCATCAGGTGATTCAGAATCCTCAACAGTTAACGGTAAAGAAATGTACATTCTATTACTGAAAAGAAATCTGATGCTTTATGTTTTTAAGCTACGGTACATAAAATCATTTGTTTACTTTCTTCTGATTGTTTACAGTCCTGGCAAACACACAACAGACATCCGTGGCCCTTCCATCACAACAGACATCCGTGGCCCTTCCATCACAACAGACATCCGTGGCCCTTCCATCACCGCTGTCATTTCTACTGAAGGAAAAAGAGAGTGCAAAGAATACAGAGTTATTTAAAGGTTTGTTTCATCTCACCCTTAAATATCTATTTGTTGCATCAATAGCAATGTCTGGATAATTTTCACAGCTACTTCATCTGTTGTCTTAAAATTGAACTGAAGCCATAAATAAATAAGTAACTGAAAGATATCGCTCCTTTTCAGATTCCAGCACAAGTGCAGCTTCCACCTCTGCACAGAGAGACCTTTCCTTTGAGGACAGTGCTGAAGATGGTAAGAACTGACTGCATACAAAAAATAATTAATTTTTTTACTGAGTAGTTTGCTTTATTAACAGCATTTCCACGCTGTCTGTCAAATATTTTGTAAACAATGTGGCTAATATTTGGAACACAAAGTCTTTTTTTTTATGGAACCCTAATTCCATGTACTGTACATGTATTTTTATTTTTTATGATAGTTTCCTCAGCTCAGCCGCCCTTTGCTGTCCTCTGCCTCAACCTGACCATGACATTAACAGCTGGAACTGTTCTCGGCACCAGAAACTGTGGATGAAGACAGAGCTGCAAGATCTCTGCCTGTGGCCTGGGTCTCGTCCTGTACGTCATCTTGGATATGTAATTTCCCTCTGGCGTCATCCTCCGCAGCCTCTTGATTGGGACAAACACAGGACTTTGAAAAGAGAAGTAGCAGCTCCTTCACAGCTTCCTCTGCCATCGTTCATCACCAAACAAGTACAAACTCCACCTGTGACATTGAGCTCAAATTTGGCTGTTCCACTTGCTGAGGCATCAGTAGCACAACCGGCCTTCAGTCCCTCTAGTTACTTCCTAAAGCAGGAAATCCAGTCAGAAATACTCCAAGTTTCTACAACAGGTGAGCAAACACAATGTATTTACATTTCTGGATTAGATTTAGGAAATGTATAAACTTATACTGATGAATTGTACTTACCTTATTATGTTTCAGAGACTTCACATCCTCTGCGATCCTCACCAAGGAGTGCCCGCACTGGACCAGTAAAGACCGGTGGGCGTGTCTTTGTGTTGGATCACACACGCTGGACACCACCTATGAAAGAGGCGATTGATGGCTTGCTGCAGAAACACCGTGGAGAGAAGGACATTCTGAAGGCTGTGGATCAAGAATATGCTGACATTGTTCATCGGGCTGCCATGAATCCCAACAGCTTGCTGCACCTAACAACCAAGCTTCACATCTCATGGTATGTGAAGCACTTGTCAAAGCTCCTGAACACCAGCTCTCCAATAAATACAAGCCCCGAAAAACTTGTGGAAACCCAGGAACTGTGGCACACTTTATCCAGTCAGTCAACCAGTGTGTCTGTGACCACCATTGAGCCGGCTGTCTTCAATCCACACGCACCTGCTTTGTCCATCCCTATTGCACAGGATTCGTTAGAGAAAATTGTGGAGGGCATTTTAGATAAGCAGCAGCAACAACAGCCCGAGCAGAAGAAAAGACATACAAATACTTGTCTTTCCTGTGGACAGCCAAAGTCTCGTTATGAGACTGATGGTTCCTCCATTCATTTTTTCTTCATGCAGGGACCTGTCCGTTACTTCTACTGCTCAAAAAAGGTTCATGTCACTTATGCTGTTGAGGGACTTTCCAATCCAAACATGTCCTTTGAGGAATTTTCTACCACAACTTTCTTTCTAAGGGAATTGCAGGAAACAAAGAAACGGGTGGAGGAAAAAACTGACAAGAAGATAAAAAGAACAGAATCTCAGCCAACAGGCGTGTTTGCAGGTTTTGTCATAGGAAGCTGAAGCAGGGACCAAACAGCCCACACATCCATACTGGGTTCCCTGGTGTGGCAGGAAAATATATATATATTGTCCATCACATTAGCACTTTGAGATTTTCATTAATGAAAAGTGCGTTATAAATTAAATTCATTATTATTATTATTACACTGTGGGCAATGACAGTGAGACCTGGAGGGGTGTGGTTGGGAGGAACGGCCCCCCTGATCTGAACCAGAGTGGTGTTCTGTTATTGGACTTCTGTGCTCGTCATGGATTGTCCATAACGAACACCATGTTTAAGCATAAGGGTGTCCATATGTGCTCTTGGCACCAGGACACCCTAGGTCGCAGTTCGATGATCGACTTTGTTGTTGTCTCATCTGATCTGCGGCCGCATGTCTTGGACACTCGGGTGAGGAGAGGGGCGGAGCTGTCAACTGACCACTACCTGGTGGTGAGTTGGCTCCGATGGTGGGGGAGGATGCCGGTCAGACCTGGCAGACCCAAACGTATTGTGAGGGTCTGCTGGGAACGTCTGGCAGAGTCTCCCGTAAGACGGAGCTTTAACTCCCACCTCCGGGAGAGCTTTGAACACGTTCCGAGGGAGGCGGGGGACATGGAGTCCGAGTGGGCCGTGTTCCGCGCCTCTATTGTCGAGGCAGCTTATCGGAGCTGTGGCCGCAAGGTTGTTGGTGCCTGTCGTGGTGGCAACCCTCGAACCCGGTGGTGGACACCGGCAGTGAGGGATGCTGTCAGGCTGAAGAAGGAGTCCTATTGGGCCTTTTTGGCTTGTGGGACCCCGGAAGCAGCTGATAGGTACCGGCAGTCCAAGCGGCATGCGGCTCGGGTGGTTGCTGAGGCAAAAACTCGGGCGTGGGAGGAGTTCGGAGAGGCCATGGAGAATGACTTCCGTACGGCTTCGAGGCGATTCTGGTCCACCATCCGGCGTCTCAGGGGGGGAAAGAGGTACGCGACCAACACCATTTATGGTGGGGGTGGCGTGCTGCTGACCTCAACTCGGGATGTTGTGAGTCGGTGGGCGGAATACTTCGAAGACCTCCTCAATCCTACTGGCACGTCTTCCACTGAGGAAGCAGAGCCTGGGGACTTTGGGTCGGGTTCTCCGATCTCTGGTGCTGAGGTCGCCGAGGTGGTTAAAAAGCTCCGCGGTGGCAAGGCTCCGGGGGTGGATGAGATTCGCCCGGAGTTCCTTAGGGCTCTGGATGTTGTAGGGTTGTGTTGGCTTACGCGACTCTGCAATATCGCGTGGACATCGGGGGCAGTTCCCTTGGATTGGCAGACTGGGGTGGTGGTTCCCCTATTCAAAAAGGGGGACCGTAGGGTGTGTTCCAACTATAGGGGGATCACACTCTTAAGCCTCCCTGGTAAGGTCTATTCAGGGGTTCTGGAGAGGAGGGTCCGTCGGATAGTCGAACCTCGGATTCAGGAGGAGCAGTGTGGTTTTCGTCCTGGTCGTGGAACACTGGACCAGCTCTACACCCTCAACAGGGTCCTGGAGGGTGCGTGGGAGTTTGCCCAACCAGTTTACATGTGCTTTGTGGACTTGGAGAAGGCATTCGACCGCGTCCCTCGGGGGGTTCTGTGGGGGGTACTCCGGGAGTATGGGGTACCAGGCCCTTTGATAAGGGCTGTTAGGTCCCTGTACGACCGGTGTCAGAGCTTGGTCCGCATTGCCGGCAGTAAGTCAGGCTCGTTTCCGGTGAGAGTTGGACTCCGCCAAGGTTGCCCTTTGTCACCGATTCTGTTCATAACTTTTATGGACAGAATTTCTAGGCGCAGCCAAGGTGTTGAGAGGATCCGTTTTGGTGACCTTAGAATCGCTTCTCTGTTTTTTGCAGATGATGTGGTCCTACTGGCTTCATCAGTTCGTGATTTACAACTTTCACTGGAGCGGTTTGCAGCCGAGTGTGATGCGGCCGGGATGAGGATCAGTTCCTCCAAATCCGAGGCCATGGTCTTGAGCCGGAAAAGGGTAGCATGCCCTCTCCGGGTCGGGGAGGAGGTCCTGCCCCAAGTGGAGGAGTTTAAGTATCTCGGGATCTTGTTCACGAATGAGGGAAAACTGGAGCGTGAGATCGATAGGCGGATAGGTGCAGCGTCCGCAGTGAAGCGGGCGCTGTACCGGTCTGTCGTGGTGAAGAGAGAGCTGAGTCAAAAGGCAAAGCTCTCAATTTACCGATCGATCTACGTTCCCACCCTCATCTATGGTCATGAGCTTTGGGTTGTGACCGAAAGAACGAGATCTCGGATACAAGCGGCTGAAATGAGTTTTCTCCGCAGGGTGTCTGGACTCTCCCTTAGAGATAGGGTGAGAAGCTCAGTCATCCGGGAGGGACTCGGAGTAGAGCCGCTGCTTCTCCACATCGAGAGGAGCCAGTTGAGGTGGCTCGGGCATCTGGTTAGGATGCCTCCTGGACGCCTCCCTGGTGAGGTGTTCCGGGCATGTCCCACCGGGAGGAGACCCAGAGGAAGACCCAGGACGCGCTGGAGGGACTATGTTTCTCGGCTGGCCTGGGAACGCCTTGGGATTCCCCCGGAGGAGCTGCTCCAAGTGGCTGGGGAGAGGGAAGTCTGGGCCTCCCTACTTAGGCTGCTACCCCCGCGACCCGACCCCAGATAAGCAGAAGAAGATGGATGGATGGATGGATGGATTATTATTATTATTATTATCAAAGGTTCTGTCCATTTATCAGTCATAGGGTATGGTCAGGGAGATGAGTTGGGAGGAGTTCTCCAAATCTCATTTTTATGAGGCAGAGAAACAGATGGGTGGCAGAGAGGAAAAAATAAACCTCATATAGTTCTATTGAGATGTTTATTTAGTTATTTTATTATTATTATTCTATATCTTCATATATTTATGCAAATAAAAACTAAATATACTGTAAATCTGGGAAGTTAACATGTAAATATTTCACAGAAAGAAAACATGTTATAGCAAGGTCACGGTCTTTTTGGTATTTTATTTATCTATATGTAGCAGGAAGCAGGTGAAGACTCCACCTGCTGCCAGGATAATTGCTTGCTCAGCCAATAACACTAGGGGCGCTCACTATAAAAGGGCGTAGACTGCGTATGTGTGTTGGTTGATACGTCTTTCAGCGATGCAATGACGCTTGTTTACGGACGCGTCACACCGCGCTTCCGTATTACATTTGCTGCATGCAGAGTACAGGTGAGGTTGGCTTCCTGCGCATTTACCGTAGCTCCATATGTGTAGTTTATTTATTTTTATATCGGCAGATAATTGTCAGCACATTTACAATCCTGTTGATGGCGAGTGAAGTGATTCCTCCTGCCAGCGTGTTGCTGTGGGCGTTCCCGTTTGTGCGGGAGTGAGAGAGCCTGTTCGGTATGTGGAAACAATCACGAGCCTTATGTTAATATTAATATAACTATTTTTTACTGTGGATTTTAGATTCATTTCCACAATCACCACTGCTGCTTTGCCGGGTTTTGAAATAACCTCAGAGACACTGCTCGTCCTGCAAACATTTGGAGCGGCGTGGACACACCCACGCCAAGAGACCGAAGAGGGAGCGGAGGATTTTTACGCAGCACCTGCTTGTGTGCTGCTGACCGTTCTTGGATTTTAAAATTGTTTTTACTGAGTTCTTTTACCTGTCATTTATTAGAAGTTTGCGCATTTGTCTTCTCTTTTGTTTAAATTATTTATTTCATTTTTTATCCTGCAGATTATTGGCGAGGTGCGTGTGGCCTGGATGGTGACGTCTCCTTTTGTGTGACTGCAGTCCCAAGCACAGACAGGTGGAGGGATTCAACCAGTGTGTGTGCGTGCGTGTGTGAGTTCACGGGTGTTTGTATTGATTTTAATTTAGGAGCCTCCCATCCAGGACCTGGGTAAGCCTCGCCAACTGTGCTTTTTAGTTTGTGCTTTTCTTTCTTATTCTTTTAGCTACAGACGGGCATCCCTCTGCTTTTACTTTGTTTTTAATAAATTATCATTAACTTGGAAACTTGTCTCTCTTGCTTATTGCAAACACACCTGCGTGTTATTTGATTTCCTGGGTGAAAGTCCCAGGTGGCGCTGTTGGTACACCAGGTGGCGCTGTTGGTACAAATATAATAGAATGTTAATTTAAAACACTGATTGCCACATATACCATGAATGTATTTTCAGGAAAGTCCTGAATGTTTTTATATTTTTTATGGAAGAATTCTGTACTTCATTTCAATTTTTGTAAAATAGTTGCCCAATTAAAGTTTGATATGATAAACTTTGTAGTGTTTTATTTTGTACAGCTGTAACCACACCTGTTCCAGGTGTATTTCTGACATGCTTTTGTACCTGTTTTGCACATTTGCTTATTTATTCCGTGCGACAGGGCGTCTTGCAGAGTATAACCCAGCCTTAACTGTGGCTGCTTCACATCTGCCTTCACATCTGCTCTGGAGCCTGATGGAGGACTGATCAGAGACTGATGAGGACAGGTGTGCGGACGTGCAATGAGCTGCTGCTGAAAGAAACTCTAAACCGGTGCGTGAGTACTATGATAAATCTTCGGTAAGTCCTTATTTATTTAAATTCATACTATATATCTTTATGTAAGTTCATTTAAGAGTTTACTAAAAATTTAACAACTGATTTTTTTTCTGATAATTACTTCAAACAAACTGGAGGGTGAGACTCTGAGGGGACTCGAATCGTTTGTTGACGAGTGTTTTGAGCGCTTAGTTATGAGCAACGCTGCTACATCTGACGGTGCTAGCGATTTAGCTACCGAAAATGCTAACGTCCCTACTGCGAAGCGCCTTCGGCCTGGTAGCTCAGATAGTTCGGGTAGCGCTTCAGAACCAAGTTCTGACGGTTTCACGGCTATTCTGGAGGCAATACATCAGAAGCTGTCTACCTTTGACGCCCGCTTGGCTTTAGTGGAGGTGTTGCACCGCGAGTTTTCGAGCTTGAGGGACTCGTTAGAGTATAGCCAGCAACAGTTAGCATCTCTTGCTAAGGAGAACTTGGAGCTAAAGGGAACAGTTAATCAACTCACCAATCAGATGTCGCAGATATCCGGTGAGAATAAAAAATTGAAAGAATCCATTTTAGACATCCAATCAAGAAGCATGCGTGAAAACCTAGTCTTCTCTGGAATTGAGGAACGAGCCGAGGAGGATCCTGAGGCCTCGGTTCGTAGCTTCATGCAGGCCCAGCTGAAGCTGTCGTGTGACGTGGTTAAAACCATCACTTTTGAGCGAGTTCACCGCCTCGGGGCTCGGCGACCTGGGAACACTAGGCCGCGGCCTATTATCGCTAAATTCACTTATTTTAAACAAAAAGAACAAGTTAAAAGCCGAGGTAGAGAATTACGTGACACACACTTCAGTATGAACGACCAATTTCCAGCTGAGATCTTGACTAGGAGGCGTGCACTGTTCCCGATAAGGAAAAAAAATATAAACGAAGGTAATAGAGCTACAATTTCAGTGGATAAACTTTACATCAACGGTCAGATGTTCAGGGATCCAGAAGTTACTCCTTGGCTTTATTAGTCAAAATCAGCAAGGTAAGAACTATTATTATTATTAACTATTATTATTAGGCCCGAAGCAGCGAAGCGCTGCAAGGACCTATTGTAATTGTAGTGTTTATTATTTTTATTTTTTATTTTTCTTCCCCCCAAAGAAGTGGCCTTTTGGAGGCTTTATCATATACGAAAACTCACCAAATTTGGCGGACTTGTCAGGACTGGTGAAAAATTACGTATTTTGGGGGCGTGGCAAAAATCGTCACAGAAACGGCTCAAGAGCGCCCCCTAGAAATTTTCAAAATACCCTCCGCATTGACCTTAGTTTGACGTAGAATCATGAAATTTGGTACACTTGTCCAACTCACCAAGATGCACAGAAAACCCTCTGGCACCAATGTTGTACAATAAATGGGAAGGCGGCCATTTTGAAACGATGACCAAATTTTCACCCCTTTTTGGCCGTTTACAGCCTCTGCATTTGAACGAACTCCTCCTATGAATTTCGCTTGATTTGGTTCAAACTTGGCCAGTTTCTTCATAAGGCATGGGGGAACAAACGACATCAAAATTGTGCGTTTTCATGAATGCTGAAGGGGCGGGGCCAGACGTCAAAGTTGGACATCTCGCCATGAAAAACGAAACGCTTACAGCTCTTACACGAAAAGAGTCTAATACATCAAACCTTCAGTTATTGACCCACATCCGGTCCCCTGCAAAACTGTATGGTCAAATCATGACATCACTTAAGCCACGCCCCCTGACAACAGGAAGTGTAAAGTTTTACTTTGAAAGGTCCATATCGAACCCGTGTTACCTAATCAGCGTGACAATGTGTCAAGTGACTAAAGACATGTTGGTGTAACAAGCTTTCCAGCACTGTTCGTTTTGGGTGGAGCAAGTGGGCGTGGCGACATGGCGAAGTAAGACGTAACGCCATAACCATACGTTTGGATCTAAAATCCACAGATTTGATCCGAGAAGTACCAAAATCAGTATGATCGATCATTGCCCACCCCTTGAACAGGTGTTTATGCTAATTAGCAAATCGCTACAGAAACGGCTCAAGAGCGCCCCCTAGAAATATTCAAAATACCCTCTGCATTGACCTTAGTTTGACGTAGAATCATGAAATTTGGTACACTTGTCCAACTCACCAAGATGCACAGAAAACCCTCTGGCACCAATGTTGTACGATAAATGGTAAGGCGGCCATTTTGGAACGATGACCAAATTTTCACCCCTTTTTGGCCGTTTACAGCCTCTGCATTTCAACGAACTCCTCCTAGGGATTTCGCTCGATTTGATTCAAACTTGGCCAGTTTCTTTATAAGGCACGGGGGAACAAATGTTATCAAAACTGTGCGTTTTCATGCATGCTGAAGGGGCGGGGCCAGACCTCAAAGTTGGACATCTCGCCATGAAAAACGAAACGCTTACAGCTCTTACACGAAAACTGTCTAATACATCAAACCTTCAGTGATTGACCCACATCCGGTCCCCTGCAAAACTGTATGGTCAAATCATGACATCACTTAAGCCACGCCCCCTGACAACAGGAAGTGTAAAGTTTTACGTTGAACGGTCCATATCGGATCCCTGTTACCTAATCAGCGTGACATTGTATCCAGTCACCGAAGACATGTTGGTGTAACAAGCTTTCCAGCACTGTTCGTTTTGGGTGGAGCAAGTGGGCGTGGTGACATGGCGAAGTAAGACGTAACGCCGTCACCATACGTTTGGTTCTAAACTCCACAGATTTGATCTGAGGAGTACCAAAATCATTATGATCGATCATTACCCACCCCTTGAACAGGTGTTTATGCTAATTAGCAAATACCCTCCATAGCGCCCCCTAGATTATTCAAACTGTTGTATCTCAGTGATACATCATCCGATCTGAACCAGATTTATTGTGCATCATCAGTGAGCCCTTGTGGACACATTGATATAGTGGGCTAACATTTGACTCAAGTGCGCCCCCTACATTATTTCTATAGTTATATCTCAGTGATACATCATCCGATCTGAACCAGATTTATTGTGCATCATCAGTGAGCCCTTGTGGACACATTGATATGGTGGGCTAACATTTGACTCAAGTGCGCCCCCTACATTACTTCTATAGTTATATCTCAGTGATACATCATCCGATCTGAACCAGATTTATTGTGCATCATCAGTGAACACTTCGACACACATTGATAATGTTATGTAAATTTTTACTCCATAGCGCCCCCTATATTATTACTACAGTTATATCTCAGTGATACATTATCCGATCTGCACGAGATTTATTGTGCTTTATCAGTGAACACTTCGACACACATTGATAATGTTATGTAAATTTTTACTCTATAGCGCCCCCTATATTATTACTACAGTTATATCTTAGTGATACATTATCCGATCTGCACGAGATTTATTGTGATTCATCAGTGAACACTTCTACACACATTGATAATGGTATGTAAATTTTTACTCCATAGCGCCCCCTGTATTATTACTACAGTTATATCTTAGTGATACATTATCCGATCTGCACAAGATTTATTGTGCTTTATCAGTGAACACTTCTACACACATTGATAATGGTATGTAAATTTTTACTCCATAGCGCCCCCTACATTATTACTACAGTTATATCTTAGTGATACATTTTCCGATCTGCACGAGATTTATTGTGATTCATCAGTGAACACTTCTACACACATTGATAATGGTATGTAAATTTTTACTCCATAGCGCCCCCTATATTATTACTACAGTTATATCTCAGTGATACATTATCCGATCTGCACGAGATTTATTGTGCTTTATCAGTGAACACTTCGACACACATTGATAATGGTATGTAAATTTTTACTCCATAGCGCCCCCTATATTATTACTACAGTTATATCTTAGTGATACATTATCCGATCTGCACGAGATTTATTGTGATTCATCAGTGAACACTTCTACACACATTGATAATGGTATGTAAATTTTTACTCCATAGCGCCCCCTATATTATTACTACAGTTATATCTTAGTGATACATTATCCGATCTGCACGAGATTTATTGTGATTCATCAGTGAACACTTCTACACACATTGATAATGGTATGTAAATTTTTACTCCATAGCGCCCCCTGTATTATTACTACAGTTATATCTTAGTGATACATTATCCGATCTGCACAAGATTTATTGTGCTTTATCAGTGAACACTTCGACACACATTGATAATGGTATGTAAATTTTTACTCCATAGCGCCCCCTATATTATTACTACAGTTATATCTTAGTGATACATTATCCGATCTGCACGAGATTTATTGTGATTCATCAGTGAACACTTCTACACACATTGATAATGGTATGTAAATTTTTACTCCATAGCGCCCCCTATATTATTACTACAGTTATATCTCAGTGATACATTATCCGATCTGCACGAGATTTATTGTGCTTTATCAGTGAACACTTCGACACACATTGATAATGGTATGTAAATTTTTACTCCATAGCGCCCCCTATATTATTACTACAGTTATATCTTAGTGATACATTATCCGATCTGCACGAGATTTATTGTGATTCATCAGTGAACACTTCTATACACATTGATAATGGTATGTAAATTTTTACTCCATAGCGCCCCCTATATTATTACTACAGTTATATCTCAGTGATACATTATCCGATCTGCACGAGATTTATTGTGCTTTATCAGTGAACACTTCGACACACATTGATAATGGTATGTAAATTTTTACTCCATAGCGCCCCCTATATTATTACTACAGTTATATCTTAGTGATACATTATCCGATCTGCACGAGATTTATTGTGATTCATCAGTGAACACTTCTACACACATTTATAATGGTATGTAAATTTTTACTCCATAGCGCCCCCTATATTATTACTACAGTTATATCTCAGTGATACATTATCCGATATTTACCAGATTTATTGTACATCATCAGTGAGCACTTCAACACACATTGATACTGTGGTTTAACAGATAACTCCAGTGCGCCCCCTACATTATTTTTCAAACTGTTACATCTCATTGCTAGATCATCTGATCTGTTCTACATTTACTGTGTGTTACCAGTCAGCACTTCTAAACACGTATATATTGTTGTTATTCGCTAACTGTTCTTGGCAAACGGGTGCTGGATGGGCATGAGAGAGTTCGAGGTGGTGACCGAGCAGATCAGCTGGAGGTCCCGTGGTCGACATAATAAGGCCGGAGCGGCGCTAAGCTGCGAGGGCCTCAATGCTGCTTGCAGCTTTAATTTATTTTTATTTTTTGTCTTTGGTTGCTAATATTGATCAATATTATTAAATATAGTATTTATTAATATTACTTACCAGATATATGTAATTTTTTCAGCACAGCTCGGTTGGTGGGTTACACAGATCGTGGTGGTACACGAGGTGGAATGACACTTTATGTGGTAAGAGGGTTCTTTTGTTGTGTTTTCTTATTATGTTTGGATGTTTACTATTTCTCTTCGTTTTGTTGTTTCTATTTTTCTAACTTAACAATTGTCAGCACACAAGCACAAGGGTTCACGTACATAATTGTATATCCATACAAATACTTCATAAATGAAAAATTCCCTGATTCATTTTCAAAAACAGTACTTATTTAAAATATAAATCATAAATAATTTATCCTTAAGGAATATGTTTTTGTCTGGATCTATTGTTATCTTTTATATTTGTGATAGTGGGTGTGGTATAGATATATTATCATTAGCACAAGTATGGGTTCTTTAGGGTTTGTCACATGGAACATTAATGGAGCCGGTAGCCAACGTAAAAAATATAGGATTTTTAACCAGATTAAAAGATTAAAGGCAGATGTTGTATTACTCCAAGAAATTCATAAATTGGCCTCAACTGTAGATGAGCTAAAATCTTCAGAGTTTCCTAATGTATTCTCAGCCTGTTATAATTCTAGACAAAGAGGGGTAGCAATTTTAATACATAAAAATGTTAACTTCACAGTATTAGATCAGGTTATAGACCCACACGGTAGATATATAATATTAAAGTTATCAATATTTAGACAAAATTATTGTATAGTTAGCATATATGGGCCAAATGTAGACGACGCTTCTTTTTTTCATGACTTTTTTTCCACTCTATCAAAGCACATGGATTCCTCACTGGTAATGGGAGGTGATCTCAACTTTGGTTTCAATGACAAAATAGACAGACTGAATGGGAGGTGATCTCAACTTTGGTTTCAATGACAAAATAGACAGACTGAATACAGTGGGAACTCAACGCAGTTGGCAATCTATAAATATAGTTAAACAGTATATGAATGATTATGGACTCTGCGATGCATGGCGTTCTTTTCACCCTGATAGCAAAGAATATTCTTTCTTTTCACATGTGCATCACTCATATTCTCGTATAGATTATTTCATAGTAAGCAATTCATTGCTGACCAACATTTCAGACACTAAGATACACACTATTGCTGTCAGCGATCATGCACCAGTTACTCTATATTTAGATTATAAAAAAGAAACTAGAAAAAATATAAATTGGAGATTCAATACATCACTGCTTCAAGAAG
>JBBPBX010034685.1:12045-22775 GCA_038048925.1 Garcialebias charrua
TTAAGTCCTTTTTTCCAGGCACGCCAACTGGGTGTTGAGCCAATGGAAGCAACTGGACTCCCCTCCCCACTCATGCCTGAGCTGGCTGCAGAGGAAGATGTGTTATCCTTGGCTGCCTCTGCCTCTCATTTTCTAGGGGACGAGCAGGAACAGTCAGTGACTGGTTCCTTTTCTTTGTCTCTGAGTGTGGGTAGTAGATCAGGTGACTGCTCCATGCAAGACGCTATGCAT
Source organism: Garcialebias charrua (assembly GCA_038048925.1). Lineage (NCBI taxonomy): Eukaryota > Metazoa > Chordata > Actinopteri > Cyprinodontiformes > Rivulidae > Garcialebias > Garcialebias charrua. The sequence continues at coordinate 12,277 of JBBPBX010034685.1, forward strand.
CTTTGACTGAGCCATGCCGTAGATCACTCTGTGATCTACCGGTGGTGCCGGGAGAGCTGTTCGGTCCAGCTGCCTTTGAAGCGCTCGAACGGACCGTCCAAGCACGACATACAAGGCGGCAGCTTTTGACCCTTAGCAGGGCGATGCCCCGTCCATCTCCGGGGCGCCCGTCGGCTGTCTCCAGATTTCGGCCGCCTCAGGGTCCTTGCCCTCATGTAGACCAGCAGAGACCCAACAGGACCTTTTGTGAGACAATCTGCCAACCAGCTAGGCAGGTTCGGACCAAGGGCTCAGGCTGCCATCCCCCCTCCCACACACACACACACGGCCTCCTAGAGGCTGTGGAGGGGGCTGGCTGGTCGGATATTCTCCCACCAGCAGCTCATTGTCTGGGCTGTTCACGCCGTGGACGCATGGGTGATTGCTACTGTGACCCATGGTTACTGGCTACAGTTCTGACGGCGGCCTCGCATCTCACACCTGGTCAAGATGACTGTAATCGCCAACCCAGTAAAGGCCCGAGCACTAGACCAGGAGATTTCCATCCTCCTGGCCAAGGGTGCAATTGAGGCAGTGAACCCTCTGCGACAACCCAGAGGCTGTTCTTCAACTTACTTCCTTGTATCAGTCACTCGGGTGGTACCCTTAGGCCTGCTGTCTCTTCGCCCCTTGCGAGGTGGCTTAACAACTTTCGCCTGGATTCATTCATTCATTCAACCTTTATTTAGTCAGGTAAATCTTTTGAACCTCATGGGCTCATTTACGAAAGCGACCTGCTAAAACTAAAGAACAATGAACAGCAGTGATAGAATTTCATTAAACAATAAACAAACAAACAATAAACAATAGAAAACAAAAAGAGAGAAAAAAACAAAAGATTTTTTTTTTTTTTCTTTTTTTAACAAAGTATCAAAAAACTAGCAAAACATTATAAGGTAGACGTATAAAATCAAAGACAGGAACAAATCTGCATTGGTTTTTGCCAGGATTCCAACAGATTCTGAAAACCATTTAGAGAAGTCAAGGTCGAGAGCTTCAGATCTTTTTGTAAGATATTCCATGAAGCAGGAGCAGAGTAGGAGAAGGCCCTTTTTCCAAGTTCAGTCCTCACTGACGGAACACTGCAGGTAATCATGTCCTGAGAGCGCACACTGTAGCTGCACTCACGCAAAGACATGTAGGAGGAGATGTATGAGGGCAGCAGACCAAGAAGTGATTTAAAGATGAAAATGTACCAGTGGAAGAGTCTGCGTGAGGTTAATGATGTCCAGTTAACCAGTGAATACAGGGTGCAGTGGTGGGTACGATAATCACAACCAGTTATGAATCTTAGTGCACCATGATAGACCACATCCAACATCCGCAGGGTGCTTGTAGGAGCATTCATGTAGAGAATGTCACCGTAATCAATGGAGGGAAGGAAAGTCACAGATACAAGGCGTTTCCTAACATTCAGTGTTAGACATGATCTGTTTCTGAAAAAGAAACCCAGTTTAACTTTCAATTTCTTCACTAGGTTTTCCACGTGGAGTTTAAAAGAGAGATGTGAATCGATCAGGATACCCAGATATTTATAGGAATCAACAAACTCAATAGGGACACCAAGATGCCAGGCATCGCAGACTCGCAGTGCCATGGCCATGTCTTCATGCCCTGATTCCATGGAAGGACGGAGATTATCTGTCCAGGGGTGTCCCTAGCATTCGGTGGTAGTGTGTTACAGGGAAGTAATCACGACCGATGCCAGCTCCACAGGATGGGGCGCTGTGTGGCAACACAGAGCGGTTCAGGACCGTTGGGGCCAAGGGGACCGCTCCAGGCATGTAAATGTACTGGAGCTACATGCAATGTGTTTGGCACTAAAGAACTTCCCGCCCCACCTGGAAAGGGGACATGTCTCGTTCGGTTAGACAACACCTCTGTTGTCCACCACATCAACCACTAAGGGGGCACCAGGTCAGCACAACTTCTCTGTGTGTCCAGGGTGCTCTTGGAATGGGCCTCCACTTGTTTGTCTACCCTGCGGGCGACATACTTACTAGGGCGACACAATCGGGTTGCAGATTTTCTCTCCCGCCAGGGGTCTGCTCCGGGAGAGTGGTCCCTCCACAGCAACATAGTGTGGATGATCTGAGACCGTTTTGGTCGAGGGGAGGTGGACCTGTTTGCGACAGAGGAGTCAACCCAGTGTCTTCTAGGGTACTCCCATATGAGGGCGTCTGGTGCTCTGGACCAGGACGCACTGGCTCATCCTTGGCCAAGGGCCCTTCTATAGGCCTTTCCACCCCTTTCTCTGATTTGGCCAACCTTTCACAGAGTCCTAGAAGAGGGCCACAGAATGCTATCGGTGGCCCCATATTGGCCAGCACGACCATTGTTCCCGCTACTGCAGGGTTTATGTCGGGGCGTTCCTTGGCGTCTTCCGACCAGGAGGGACTTGCTGTCTCAGCTGGGGGGGTTGCTATGGTACCCCAATCCTTAACGTCTTCAGCTATGGGTGTGGCCGCTGCAGGGCCAGGACAACAGCTGACTGGAGTCTCGAGCCCTGTCGGACGCACCATCTTTGGCGTCAGGGCACCTTCTACTCGTCAGCAATAAGAAAACAGGTGGCGTCTGTTTTAGGGCTGAACGATTTTGGAAAATAATCTAATTGCAATTTTTTTTCTATAAATTCCAATTGCGATTTAAAACGCGATTTTTTTAAAAATATCTTCTCGAGTATTTTTCAACAAACAGAAGCAATAAATCAATCTGTTTTATAATAAACAATGTCAGAGTTTTTTAAAGCAGAGATTACAATAAAGCAAACAAATCTATGCCTTTTATTTTGACCATTTCTATTTTTTCTTGTAAACATAAACATAATGGTAAACATGTTAAGTGAATTTCCTAACTACTGTCTTAACTTCACATGACAGTAAATAAATAAATGTAAAAAATTTGATATTAAAAAAATACTGTCGTGTTTTCTAAAAATCAATCCTAAAGGCCCTAAAATTGATCCCTGGGGAACCCCACACGACAGAGGAGCAGAATAGGATTCACACCCTACAATTTTTACAAAAAATGTTCTTCCTGCCAGATAGGACCCCAACCAGTCCAGAGCCTACTTGGTAGGCATCGGTGGGACTGGTAAAAGAAAGCATTCATACTGTGATGATCCTGTTTCTTTTTATATCCGTTTTCTGCCGTTATTTAGTATCTTCAGTACGGTACTTGTGCACACTTTGTGCTATTTCAATTGCTTATCTTATCAAAATGTGGGGCTGGGGAGAGGGAAGTCTGGGCCTCCCTACTTAGGCTGCTACCCCCGCGACCCGACCCCGGATAAGCGGAAGAAGATGGATGGATGGATCAAAATGTGGGGCTTGTTTGGATTTGTGCTACAGGTGTAAAGCCAGATTCTGGGAAGTCCACAGAGGGCTGACTTGAAACATGTCAAGAAGGTGCTTTTTATAAGACAGATCTGGGTTGGCAGGCCTCAGACTGATGAAGTATTTGGATGAAGGACGAAACGTTTTAGAAAGAAAGAAAGAAAGAAAGAAAGAAAGAAAGAAAGAAAGAAAGAAAGAAAGAAAGAAAGAAAGAAAGAAAGAAAGAAAGAAAGAAAGAAAGAAAGAAAGAAAGAAAGAAAGAAAGAAAGAAAGAAAGAAAGAAAGAAAGAAAGAAAGAAAGAAAGAAAGAAAGAAAGAAAGAAAGAAAGAAAGAAAGAAAGTACAGTGAGGGAGGGAGGGAAGGGAAGGGAAGGGAAGGTCACCTGACCTGAATTTAATTTTTGCAACTTCTATACTTTTCAACATGTTTATTTTGTGCAAATATTTTCCTCTGAAAATACAGGTACATTGAGGTCTCTTCAACTCTTTCAAAGTCATTCAGTTATCTGCAGTCAGATGGTGTTTTCACAGGAAATGCAGTTTCCATGGTTTGCTTTGTATTCTGGATCATTTAAAGCTTAATTTGTATTTTAGTTTTACCTCCATTTTCTTTCTGCCTGTCCTCTTTGTGTCGTAGGAGTAACTCAGCTCCGGATCCATCAGCGCGCACACACCTCTCGCTCGTACCGCTGCAATCAGTGCAACAAGTTGTACAGCTCGTCTACGGGGCTGCAGTCCCACCAAGCCACTCACAGCAGCGACAGCCGCTTCCTGTGTCCGCAGTGCGGCAAACGTTTCAAGACCCGAGAAGGCCTAGAGGGCCACCTGAGGACCCACACAGGAGAACGCCCTTTCCGCTGCCCCCACTGCCCTAAAGACTTCACAGCAGTCGCAGGCCTCAACGTTCACGTACGGCAGCACACCGGAGAGAGGCCCTACACGTGCACGGTGTGTGGGAAGGCGTGGCCATCTGGAGGAGACCTACAAAAACACATGAGGATTCACACTGGAGAGAAACCGTACATCTGCCAGGACTGTGGGAAGGCCTTCTCCATCTCCTGTCACCTGACAGAACACCGCCGCATCCACACAGGTGAGACGGGGTCCACACAGGTGATGCAGGAAGTCAGCCTCACAATGTCTTTCATTCGCTATAAACTGTACAGGACTTATCAGAAACATGCTGCAGGAAGTATTTAGGAAAATAATAATAAGTGAGTCATGTTTGTAAAAAAAAAAAACATGAAGTTTCTTTCCTGTCCTGATTTTCTGTTCTACAGGAGAGAAGCCGTACTGTTGTCCAGAATGTGGAAAATGTTTACGGAGGAAGTTTGACCTGAAGAAGCACATTTTGTCCCACAGTAATGTGCGTCCTTACGCCTGCATTTTCTGCTCTAAAAGCTACACTCGCCAGACTCACCTGAATCGACACCTGGTGACCCACAGAGCTGCTGACGGACAGGTGGTGGAGGTGGAGACTTCCGAGGAGACGTGACCTGTCATATTCACCTGAACAAACACCTGCTGACTGACAGAGACAAATGAAGACAACTGAGGACTTAACCTTGAGAATCTCCTATTAGTTTCCAGCATTCTGAAATTTCTGTTTTTCCACAAAGAGACCGATCAAACTGGAGGTGACGATTATTTTGGACAAACTTTATTAGCATCATTTATTCATCAACAGGTAAAACAGTAAGTGACTGGGATTCATTCTGAGTTTGTGTCTACTCGTCGTCTCCTGTCTTTTCGATAACTTTCTTGATCCACCTGGCCATCCTGAACAGATGGGTGTAGAAGCCGTACTTTCCGTCACGGTCACAACCTTCGCCCCAGGACACGATTCCGATCTGGTACCAGCGGTTCTCTGCTGGATACTGAACAGAAAAACACAAATCAGCAGCTGGTAACCAGGATGTAATGCGACTGAAGGATGGGAGCTGGAAGTTTATAATCAGATCTGTAAGAAAACTTGGGTAAAAATCAGAAAAAAACCAGAGGACCTTCAGATGAAGAAAGTTTTTCTGTTTAAGTTGGAAAGATTTGCCTTTTTTTTGTTGTTGTTTAAACTGAAGCCAGAATAAAACACGTTTTACATTTTCATACGTTTTTGTTTGTTCTTGTTTTAAACAGATTTTTCAAAATCAATGAATCATATCAAATGATTTGCAATGATTTACACATTTCGTAAACATTTGGTTACTTAACTTGGCCCTTTTAAATCGAAGCTTAAAACTTTTTAGCTTGTAATACTTAACTATGTGGTGCCATTTATGGTTTTCCTTTTATTTTGTTGTGATTTTCTTGTTTTATCTTGTCATGTTGCAGCTGCACGACTCTTAACAGGTACACGAAAATTTGACCACATTTCCCCTGTTTTGGCTTCTTTGCACTGGTTACCGGTGCGTTAAAGGATTCATTTTAAAATACTTTTATTTACTTTTAAAGCTCTAAATGGCCATGCCCCTCCATACCTGTCAGAGCTGCTGCATTACTACACACCCTCTCGTTCGCTCAGGTCAGCTGACCAGTTGCTTCTGAGGGTACCGAGGACAAAGCGCAAGCTTAGAGGGGACCGTGCTTTCTCTGTGGTAGCTCCTAAGCTCTGGAATGACCTCCCATTAGACATAAGACAGGCCTCTTCACTTGCTGTTTTTAAGTCTCTTCTTAAAACCCATCTTTTTTCTTTGGCTTTTGGTACAATCTGAGATGTTTTAACTTTGTTTTATTGTATTCATAATTTATTATTTTAGTACTGTTTTTAGTCCCTTCCATTTTATGATTGTATTGTATTTTGTGATTGTGTGTACAGCGTTTTGGTCCTGTTGGGTGCATAAAGTGCTCCATAAATAAAGTTGGAATGGTATGGTATGTTACAGTACTGTCTTTGTTAAGCACTTTGGTCACCATCACTGTGGTTGTGTAAAGTGCTATAGCAATGAATAAATGAAATGAAATAAACATATTTATTCACAATGGAACAGAGTAAGCATAAAGTCTTGAAAGTGAGAAAATGAACAGTTTGGAAAAATTGTCTATCTTCCACTCCGGTTTCCTCCCACAGACCAAAAACATGCATGTTAGGCTGATTAGTAACTAAATTGTCCTTAGGTGTGAGTGAGAGAGTGAATGGTTGTTTGTCGCATTTGTCTATGTGTCCATGTGACCCGTCCAGGGTACCCCGCCCCTCGCACATTGATTGCTGGACATGGGCACCGGTGATCCCGTGACCCAAACTGGAAGAAGCAGGTAAAATAATGGATAGATGGTCTATCTTCCTCCTATCTGCTGCTTGTTTACATCTACAGCCAGCTCTTCTGGGAGGATTCCAAATGTTCCTAGACCAGCCAAGAATCATGTCATTCCAGTATGTCCTGGGTCTTCTCTGGCATCTCCTTCCAGTTGGACATGCCCAGAACACCATCCTGGGGTGTGTCCAGGAGGCATCTTTTCCAGATGCCTGAACTTCAACTGGCTCCTCAGATGTGGAGGAGCAGCAGCTCTACTCAGATTATTTCCCAGATAACTGAATGACTCACCTTATCTCCAAGGGAGAGTCCAGCTACCCCACAGAGAAAACTCATTTTGACCATTTGTATCTGCGACTCCGTTCTTTCAGTCACTACCCAGAGTTTGAGATAGGTTATGGTAGGGGCATAGACCAACCAATAAACAGAGAGATGCAAATAGAGATAAAATCACAGAACTGGATCTCATCCACCTTCTGGCTGCACCTAGAAATTGTGTTCATCAAAGTTATGAACAGAATCAATTACATTGGAGTCCGACCCTCACTCCGAAGGGGTCCAATTTACTGCTGACAATGTGAACCAGACTCTTTCATTGTTTACATAGCCCACGGAGTACCTCGAGGAACACGGTTGAATGGCTTCTTCAAGTCCACAAAAGACATGTTGACTGGTCGCGCAAACTCCTATACCCCCTCAAGGGCCATAATGTGAATAAAGATCTGATCCATTGGTTCATGTCTGGGACGAAACCCACATTGTTCCTCCTTAATCCAAGGTTTGCCTATGGACTGAACTTCCAGCACCTTGGAATAGACCTCACCGTGGAGGCTATGGAGGGAGATTCTCTTGTAATTGGAACTTACTGGCCCGGTCACCAGGCACTCGCTATCAAGCCTCTTACACAGACCTGGCTCCAGGCTGGGGCCTAGAGCTGTCATTTCTAACCTGGGCCTGAAGTCCGGCCTAACCCGAATTCGGGGTGGGCCAGGCCATAATAATGTGCTGGATGGGTGGGTTCGGTGTCGGGCTATTGATTGCGTCAGCGGACATGCGCGGTTGAAGATCTAATTATGGCAACATGGCTTACATTCACCAGCCACATGCAACCATTTGACCATGCGCTGACTGGCATGGTTGAAAGAAGTTAAAACAAGTTCAGTCAAGCTTCAGATGGACTACTGCCAGTGATCTACATGTACTGTATTGCCCAAATGGATGTTCAGCCACTGCACTCAGCGGACGCACGCGGCCGACGACCCAGATCTCAAAATACCCTCGCAGACATCAGAGCATGGTCCATGTCTGAATAATGCAGAATGCAGGCAGAAGCAGGATTTTAATGAGGTTTGATGGCCATGAAAGGACAAACACCCCCCTCAGCTCCGATCATTATGCCCCCTTTATTAATCTGTGCACATTCGCTGACCGTTATGAATGGTAAATGGAGCTTAGCGCTTTCCAGACCCCTTTGAGGGGCCCCAAAGCGCTTCACAGTACCAACCATCCACCCATTCATACACCGGTAGCGGTAGACTGCCATGCAAGGCGCTGCCTGTCCTACCAGGAGAAACTTCGGTTTAAAAGGGTTAAGTGTCTTGCCCAGGGACACAACGAGGTTTGCCGTGACCGGGGATAGAACCCGAGACCTTCTGGTCCTGAGCCGGCTGCCCTGCCTCTACACTTTCTCAGCAGATCATCTGAAGCAGTCAAAGCCTAATAAAAAATGTCCAGCAGTGGGGTAGGGGTTGGGTTTAGACTTGTAATTACTGTTAATTTGGTATTTGTTGGGTCGGGTCAGGTCGGATTCGGAAATGATGGCTATGGGCTGGGGACAGGTTGGGTCGGATTTTTTGGGCCCAAAGGCAACTCTAGGGCCTCAGTATCCCTAGTCTAGGCAAGGGACATTGAGCTCCTGTCAAATACAAGTATAGAAGTATTGTGAATTACGCTTTTCTTGCTTGTAACCTACCAATCTGCCTAGGGGGGCCCTGCCAACAGTGTAACTTCTAGGATCAGTCAGGCACACAAACTAAAAGGTGGGCTAATTTTATAGTTTCAACATTTGATATGTTTACCATGTTCCATTGTAAAAGAAATATGCATTAATGAGATTTACGATTAATAATTTACATTCTGTTTTTATTTACTTTCACAAAAGTCCTTTTTTTTCTTTTCCTTAACTGGCTTGTAACACCTTAGATGATTGAGAATTATTATGAAAACGTTCAATCAGAAAAATCCATATAAAGCCTAATCAACTTTTTAATTTGATTTGGAAGAGACAAATGTTGCTTTTTGAAGATTTTGAGGATTCAGGAATAATCAGATTTATTCAGATGGTTACAGTTTGAACTGCTGTTCAGCCATTATGACAATCACACTGAAGTTGATTAAAAATAAAACTTTAACCCCCTGAAACAAATAGTATCAGATTAAACAGGAACAAAAAGGTATTTAAATGCAGCTCCTGATAATCTTCAATGACTTCATATGAACAAATAAAAACAAGAGTACCATGATGTTGATGGATTACATAAATGCTGTTAAAAGTTTTACTGGATCTGACAGCAGCAGTTCATCAGTGAGTAGAAAACCTTTGTTTCACTCTAAAATAATATTCAACAAGATGTGAAACTAACTTTTGATTCAACAAAGAAATATATTTCTTGTAAATTGATGTAAACCTGATTGAACTCCACTGGAAACGCTCTTCCTGCTGGTCATTAGGCAAAATGCAGGATCGACTTTATTTTTCTTTCATATTCACTTTATGATGGGCATAAAAAGTGTCAACAGAACCTCAGATTTCAAGCGTTATTTATCAGTAAAACCTACAGATGTGGTCATCTTCAGTGGATACTAAATAAACAAAAAGGTGCAGTCATTACATGGGTTCGTTTATACTGATTATCTTATTAATAATGGTTAGAAGCTGTTATTGGTTCACAATAATGTTTCTTACTTTCATTACAAATGGTCCTCCACTGTCGCCCTCGCAGGCGTCACCGTGTTGGTTTTCTTCTGGTTTAAAACCTGCAAACAAACAGCAATTAATTAACAATGCAAAAAGTGATCAAACTAGAAGAAAATCTCAACAAAGTTACATTTATGTAGAATAAGAATATCCAGAAAGCATTTTTAATTCAACTTGATTGCTTCAAGATTAAACATCAAGCATCCAATGATGTTGAGAATTTTATTTAATTTTTTCTTTCGACTGCTCCCTTCTTCAGGGGTCGCCACAGCGAACTAACTTGCACAAAGACATGGCTATTACTTTTTACACCAAATGCCCTTCCTGACGAAACCACAGACCACTGGGCTACCATAGCCCTCTGAGTGGAGCAGAGAGCTGCTATCTAGGGTGTAGGAGCAGATGGTGGTGTTAAGGGTCTTGCTCAAGGGCCCAGAGTGGGGCAAATGAGGGTGGAGGCAGGTGTGGGTGTTTCACATTTCCCATCCCTATTTTGATGCTGCCAGGACTTTAACTGGAGACCTTCCAATCACAGGCACCGCTTTTCTAGCCTCTGCACCACCACTCCCTGGTTGATGTTGAGAAACAAGGTGGTAAATTAAAATATAGGATTCAGATTTGTGAGATGGGACCCATCAATCTTTACAGCAAATTTAGTCCCAAGTTTGTCTAGTAACCTCTGATGGAAGAAAAGATGAGGCCAAAGAAGAGATGTTTACCCATAATGCACAGTAATACAAAGTATATTAGCATAAACACTTCATGCCATCAGTCGTGCATGGTTGTGGAAGAGTAATGCTTTGGGATTATTCAGTTCAGTTTCTTTGCAGGAAAAAAAATCAATAATCAACAATCACAAAAACAATAAGGTAGACCCTCATTTATCACGGAGGGTTCTGT
>JBBPBX010034686.1:15586-32482 GCA_038048925.1 Garcialebias charrua
TGATGAAAGGATTTTTATTTTATCCAACGATATCTTTTCACAGAACTCTGCTTCAAAAGATTTGAACTATCCCTTTACGTTGCTTCTTCTGAACGTCTTTTGGCGAGATGGTTGTGAGAGAATCCATATTAGTTTCTTATACAAGTCGCTGTAAGAATCTTCATTTTGACCTTTAGCTTCGGAATCAAAAATACACTTTAAGCTCGTTAAAATGTGGTTACACATTTACTCCTAATGTGACAAAAAGGTGCAGGGTTACGAGGTTCTGTGGGTCAAGGGTACGATTTCTGTTCTTCTCTGACAATGAAACACTTTACAAGTTCACATAAAACAATGCCTCACCCAGAGAGGAGGATTAAAAACGTACAGCTTGAACTGGGAATCAAATGACTCTGACAATGAAATAAAATAAGACAAGTTACCAGGGGGAAAAAAATTAAATAAAATAATAAATACAGTCGTACTATCAGCACACAATTTTTATTTTATTTTGTCAAGCAACCCTCTCGAGCAACTTGCAACAGTGTTTCCATAGAAACGGGGGCGGGCGTTGTCTGTTAATTATCCAATCAGCTTCCGTTGTGAGGAACAGGTGATTTGATTGGCTAAAAAAATACTCGGCGTCTATTTGGTGTCCGAAGCCCGCCGGTTACAAAATAGTCAACTGAACGCACCACGATAGCTTTAGCCTTAATAATGAAGTCTGCAGTTCAGTTTGAATGGTCACGAAGTTGTGCTGCTGACACTACGCTCACACAGACCCGTTGAACTGAAGCCAGCAATAAGACCTTGCTCATTTATTTCCAAGCAGAACCGAGCGGGTGTGCTGGGAGTAGCGTTAGCATTAAGTTAGCAGCCTGACGATAGCTCTTGGGAGACGTTACCTTGTCAACTAACGTCAACTGAAGCTGCCTGCTGTCTGTCCTCACAGGAAATACAAACCGCGCACTAACCGAGGTACCGGTAGGTGTTTCTTTCATTAGATGCAAGTAACTCTCATTAAAGCAGTGCTCTTTGTTTAAAGTTGCAGTATGTAGCTTTTTTTATAAACATATTTCTTCTCTCAGTCACTATTTTTTGTCAGAGTGATGTTAAACAGGTAATCTTTGAGATATACTATATTCCTCTGGCGTCTCCCGGTGGTTAAAATAGCATTTATAAAAACCAGAGCGGGCCGTTTTTGACCAGCCAATAAAAACAGAGTTATTTTCATGAACGAGCTTCCCCCGCCCTCCCCCCGCCTCTCCCAGCGGCAGCGCGCAGGCGCAGCAGCCGGGCACGCTCCCGTCTCAAACAGTAGCTGTTTCAAGATGGCGGAGGTGGCGAGAGCTTCGAGTGCTCAAAGGATTGCCAAGCGATGCAGAGTTAGCAACTTTCCTGCTTGAAAAGTAAGTGTCTTTGCTTGAATCATGTGATAGCGCAAATGCCATGAAATTATCTACAACAGGCTAAAACCGTTTTCCGGCCTACAGCTGACGTGATGCTAATGGCAGCAGCTAACTCATTCAACCTCAGTATTGTTTTGATACGTACATTTAGTTATCCTAACTTATTGTATTGTGGATCAGCATGCAGATATGATGAAAGTACTGTAACTGCGCTGTCTGTGTAAGAGATGCATGATCACAACTAGCAATTAGCATATTGTCTGCAGATCATTTGGTGTTCATAATCTAAAAGTCTGTTAGTTGTACTACACAATATATGTTGTTGATGCATACATCTCAACCTCTTTGGACGTTTACCTGTATAAAGGGCCTCAAAAATTATTAATTTTTGGAATAAAATCTGTAAAACTTGCGGTGGGGTGGACGAGTTTGCTGCGGACATGAGCATGCAGTGAAGCAGGATGAAAGGAGAGCATAAAAAGTTCAAATTTTACTTCTAGCAGCAGAACAGGATGGAAGATGGCTGTTTGATGCTATTTTTTAAATCATCCTACATGCTTTGATATGTTAGATAAATTTGTCATTGTGTGATAAATGTGTTGAAAAGAATATCTGATTATTGTTTGAACTACATTATATGTTTTTATGCAGAGATGATGACTTTGGGGAAGGTCTCAGAAGTGAATTTGGGGAGACTCCCATTCAGGTTTTGGAAACAAGGTAAGTAAGGGGAAACTGTATTTATGTCAAGATTATTTTATGGTTTGCACTGCAACTAATATAACTGTGATCATAATATTATTACACAATTTTACTTCTAGCAGCAGAACAGGATGGAAGATGGCTGTTTGATGCTATTTTTTAAATCATCCTACATGCTTTGATATGTTAGATAAATTTGTCATTGTGTGATAAATGTGTTGAAAAGAATATCTGATTATTGTTTGAACTACATTATATGTTTTTATGCAGAGATGATGACTTTGGGGAAGGTCTCAGAAGTGAATTTGGGGAGACTCCCATTCAGGTTTTGGAAACAAGGTAAGTAAGGGGAAACTGTATTTATGTCAAGATTATTTTATGGTTTGCACTGCAACTAATATAACTGTGATCATAATATTATTACACAATTTTAAAATGTAGATGGTAAGGTTGTATGTCTAATATTGTTTATGAAATGTATTTCCACCAGATATTACGGTAGGCAGAAACAAAAACCAAAGTTTAATAGTTGTTTTTATATAATCCATCCATCCATCCATCCATTTTCTTCCTCTTATCCGGGGTCGGGTCGCGGGGGTAGCAGCCTAAGTAGGGAGGCCCAGTCTTCCCTCTCCCCAGCCACTTGGAGCAGCTCCTCTGGGGGAATCCCAAGGCGTTCCCTGGCCAGCCGAGAAACATAGTCCCTCCAGCGCGTCCTGGGTCTTCCTCTGGGTCTCCTCCCGGTGGGACATGCCCGGAACACCTCACCAGGGAGGCGTCCAGGAGGCATCCTAACCAGATGCCCGAGCCACCTCAACTGGCTCCTCTCGATGTGGAGAAGCAGCGGCTCTACTCCGAGTCCCTCCCGGATGACTGAGCTTCTCACCCTATCTCTAAGGGAGAGTCCAGACACCCTGCGGAGAAAACTCATTTCAGCCGCTTGTATCCGAGATCTTGTTCTTTCGGTCATAACCCAAAGCTCATGACCATAGATGAGGGTGGGAACGTAGATCGATCGGTAAATTGAGAGCTTTGCCTTTTGACTCAGCTCTCTCTTCACCACGACAGACCGGTACAGCGCCCGCTTCACTGCGGACGCTGCACCTATCCGCCTATCAATCTCACGCTCCAGTTTTTATATAATGTATTTCTTTATTGTTATGGCTTTTCTGTGCTGCAATTTTAGTGGACATAAAATTAGAATAATACAGATGCACAATATTGACAATAAATATCTTTGAAGCTTATTTTTTTTATTATTTTATTTTTCTAACCACGTCACAGAAAATGTACAACTTTATAAATTTAAGAATTTTTAAAAAGATGACTTAATTAAAATTCTGTGTTCATGTATAACATACACTTGCACTGAACGTACGTATTTTAGTGCGTGTTAAAAATATGATTTTGTCTATACTTTCGAGTTAGTCTCATTAACTTTTATTGAGAAAATTTATTGTACTGGTTCCCAAGTACATGTTTCTTTATTTCATGATCAAACTTGATTATTGTTGCTTTAATAAAATATGTAATGTGTTTCCTCAGTATCAATGTTAGTTTGTTTTTTACGTTTATATTTTTTTTGTTTCAGTATGTCTTCGCTAGACATTCACGACGACAATGATGAAAGTGACTTGTTATTGCATGTTCTCTCCGTGCATGCGTGGGTTTTCTCCGGTTTCCTCCCACAGTCCAAAAACATGCATGTTAGACTGATTGGTAACTCTAAATTGACCCTAGGTGTGAGTGAGACAGGTCTCTCTTGTAAATGAGTCCCCGTGGCTCAACGAGGCTAGCCTGTATAAATAAAGGTTGAATGAATGAATGTTCTTCTTCCTCAGGTTGTCAGCGCTGTCCTGTTGATGATGATGGTGGTGGTGGTCCCACAGACAGCAGCAAAGCCACACAGGAAGTCCTTTGAAGGATTAGCAGAAGAAACGGTCCCTCTGCGTTTGGACCCAAACAATTTAGTTCCCAGCCTAAAAGTCAGTTCTTTGGCCAGCGACTCCATCTCACCGTGGACCTACAAGTGAGGCTTCAGCTCCTCAGTGTGTTGTCCTTCATGAAGCTCAGAGTCCTGTTAACAGTTTTTTGTCTCCTCTCTGTCCTCAGCATCTCCAGGGATGACAACATGTACCCTCATGCGCTGTCGCAGGCTCACTGTTTGCTCAAAACCTGCCTGGACCACCAAGGACTGGAGGACGGGGGCCTGGAGTCCCGTCCCATTCTGCATCAGGTGCTGGTTCTGAGGCGAGTCAAGACGCCAGGGCCAGGCACAGCTACCACTACCGCCTGGAGTCCAAACTCATCTCAGTGGGTTGCACCTGCGTGAGACCGAAGGTGATCAACCAGCACTGAGGACTGACCCATGGAGACCAGATGAAGACCATCTCCACGTGGGGTGTCCTCCAAAGATCTGTGGCAGGGTGTGGCCTTGGGGCAATTTCAATCCCAAAAATCCTCAATTAAAAGAAAAGAACTTTTAAACGAGTTGATGAAGTTTATCAATGAACCTTAATTTTTTTATTTATATATACTGTATATATATATATAGTCATTCATTCATTCAACCTTTATTTAGTCAGGTAAATCTCATTGAGCCTCGAGGGCTCATTTACAAAAGTGACCTGCTACTAACTAAAGAATGATGAACAGCAATGGTAGAATTTCTGTTCATCATTCTACATCATATATATATATATATATATATATATATATATATATATATATATATATATATATATATAATATATATATATATATATATATATATATAGATAGATAGATAGATAGATAGATAGATAGATAGATAGATAGATAGATAGATAGATAGATATACATATATAGATATACAGTATATATATAGTATATATACTGTAGTTATAAATATAGTTATTTTTTTATATAGATACCTATATTTATAACTATATATATATATAGTATATATACATATAGATACCTATATTTATAACTATATATATATATAGTATATATACATATAGATACCTATATTTATAACTATATATATATATATTATATATATACACAAATGAAAGAGTGGAGATCAGGTGGTTCTCTATGGACTTTAGATGTTTGGACAAGCTGACAATCTGGAGAAGCTCCACATATTTATTGACCTGACCCACTTAAGTGAAGACCAGATCAGTCACCTGGGCCCTGCTTGCTGTTCTGTTGCCCTGAAGGCTGCAGGTTAGGAAGAATTTGGAGTTAATTAAGTTCTGTTTAATTTCTGTCCAGTTTTATTAAAAAGTTATTTAAATCAAACTAAGTACACAACAGAGTATTTAACATCAGGGTGGATGCTCAGTGCTTTATTTATGGTTATTTAAGTGCGTTATGTAACGGTTTGATGATCCTTGTCACATATTTATTTAGGTTTTTTGTGTATTTATTGTCTAAATAAATAAATAAAAAAGATTTTGTCGCTGTGTTCTTTCAAATAGAAAATTATTTCACTGCATGTTCATGAAGAATCATCAATTTAAATGTTTGCATGAAAACAGGGTGACTAGAACTGTTTGTTTTCATCAACTCCCCCTGTGAGCATCGAATCTCATTATGTAACAAAACCAGAATATGAACAAGTCCAGCTGTAGTGCATCAACCCAGGTTTGACTCTTCTCAAGAGCTGAGTGTCAACAGCACGCAGCTGTTTCCTCTTCTTCGGACCGTAGGTCTCTGGGTGTAAATTCCTCGTCTGAAGACCATCGAGAATGTTTCAAAAGTAGATGCGTAACACAGATAAAATGTCACACACTGCAGCAAAGTATTATAACATAACTTATTTACGATACTTTATTACAAATACGCAAAGATTTGAGAAGGAAATAGTCGATCGGGTGACTGCGCCGACGCCATCTTAGAACTGTGTTTACAATGCATGCGCGTTCACGAGACAGGCCAAGCTGTGGAGGAGGAGCTAAGGAGGCGGAGTTACAGGTCAGCCAGAGTGCAAGGGGGAGGAGGGAGAAGGGTTTCTGCTCGAAAATTTCCTAAGTTTCAGGGCTTTACAGAAACTGCAGACCGTGCCTTTAAAACGTCTCAATTACTGTACAGTATATCTTTTTTTATTTTTTATTTTTTTTATTATATTAACACAAACATTCTCAATTATATCAGTCCCAGATGATAAAACATGTCGCTGTCGACTGCTGTGCAAACTGTGGCAAACCAAAGCATCTTGGATCAAAGGAAGACTTTTTCCGAGCTGCCTGAACTCTCCTGTGACCTTCTGGACGACGACTTTCACCTGAACAAGTCTTACCCATGCACTCAGAAATCAAAGTACCGCAAAAGCCTCATTGACTTGCAACGTCGTTATGTTTATTTTGACTCCCTGACAGGTAAGGCTATATGTTTTGTTTGTATGCCTCATAAAAACGAATGTATATGCTTTATATAAGCTTTTATGTTCAGCAAACTCTGTTGTTTGTGCACTAACCATGGGGTTGAAAGCAGGATCATTTTTGCCTGTAGATGAACATCTTGATGTTTGCTCCAACACAAGAAAAAAAAGCCATCTGCTTGGTCACACACTTCCTGGTTCCCAAGTTTCTACTCACTCCCTGCAACAGCAATCCACTGCATCAGAGACAGAAGATGGTTTTCTTAATCTTTTTATTTCTGGAGACTTTTGCCTGCTTGGATATCCAGCTGCCCTTAACCCAAACAAAGTAGTTCTTACTGTCTCCCATAAAACCAGAGAGGTAGTATACACCCACTAGCAGTACTGGTTATTAATACTTCAGTGATTATGCTTTTAAATGTGTCCCTTTTCATTTTTAACTTAGATATTGTCAGCAAATGACCAAGCAAGCAAACTGTTTGAGTGCTCTACTAAAGAACTGATTGGAAAGAAGCTTTCTTCAGTATTAAAGAAAACCAGTCAAGTCTTAGAAGAAGCGCTGGAAGAAGATTATCCACTAGCAAATGGACATGTTGCATCTGTTTCTGGAAAAGTGGTATGAAATAAACTATACTGTTTGTTTTCTATAAGTGTAATTCAGTTGTACGTCGGTAAAGAATCTATCATTTCCCACACATGTGCCAAAATATTAGTGTAAATGTGTTTTGTATTTATATTGAACTGTTGTGTTTTTGCAAGGTGGATGCTGTGAAATTATCTGGAGAGGTACCAGTATCTCTATGTGCATACAGACCGTCACAAAATGAAGACCACTGGTTTTTCATGTTGGAAAATGTAGAGAGGGTATTCGGACTTGTGAACTTTTCACAAGATGTAAGTACTGTACATCAATATTTACCGGTCCTCAGAGCTAATCCTCAGCTTTTAATTGATATGTTTTTAATTTATATTGAATATGTACATTTACTTTTGTTTTAGGGCTCCATCCTTAACTGTGACTGGGCATTTGCTCATTTCCATGGATACCACAACCCTGAGGACTTAAAAGGAGTATCTGTCTGGGAATTAATTCCCTCATTACATATTCCTCTCTATGGCCATGCTTTGTCTAAAGTAAGCACACTGTACTGAGTCACTCATCAGATTTATGCTTTAACCTTTGCTTTACATTGTTTTCCATTGTGCTTTTTATATGTTTAAGAAGGATGCAGGAAATAAATTGTTGCTCGTTTTTTCTTTAATCCTGTGCATTATGTAATTCTGTCATCTTTGATTTTACTTTTTTGTTTTATTTTCTAGACTTTGAGGGTTCAGAGAGTGCATGGGAAAAGCAGAAATGGTGCATCAGTCCCACTCTGTGTAAAACTTCAGAGGGCAGCTCTATGTGGAAAACCACAGCACAAAAACAGTAGGTTGCACCTTCAAAAAGGACTGTATTGAACTTGCAAATGAGAACAAAAAATGCAAAGCTCCCCTCTTGTGTCCCCAAAATACCACAGGGGAACTTCAAATCCTGAGAACATTGTTTTAAAACTTAGTAAAGTGACGCCAACTATGGAATTTTAAACCTGCTAAATAATATGTTAAGAAAAGTAATAACTGACTATGCTGCACTATTTATTGTGAAAGCCCTCTGAAAATGTTGCATCATATAACTCCAGACTTGATATTATAACCGTGAAAAACATCAAATGTAAAGTAGTTTAGACAAAAGTGAAATCGGTTGAAAAGTTACCGTAGGTGTATGTTTCTCAGTTGGTTGTATTGTAGCATATTTAGAAAGGGAAACATAAAAAATATATACAGTATTGGAAATTCAGCAATTTATACCCTGATGCATGCTCAATAATCCGTTTCTACAGTTTTGTTTTGTTTTTTGAATGTCCAGAGGACCAGACTTAGCTTTTTTAGATCAACAATTTATAGTTTCTGAAATGGCAACATTAGTATATAATATGGTATACAAGTTAAAGAGGGACTAGGGACCACTTAAATGCTCAGCAGTAAGAAACCTGTGATAGTGCTACTCGATGTTAAACTTTCTTTAACTCAACTTTTACAGACTTCATCGTCCATTCGCCCAGCCCAGCTCTGGAATACTCTGGAACAGTCTGGGTGTTTTGCCCTATGAGCAGCCTTCTTCTCCTACATCCGGATGGCTCCATCTTCAGCATCCACAACCATCTGGCCCTCACTCTGTTTGGGTACAGCAAGGATGAGCTACTGGGAAAGGTTAGCCAACCTGGCCAGCTAAAGAAGGCTGCTCAGACAGAGCAACCCTTCAATTTATACTGCTGCTGCTTTTCATCAACAGAATATCACTTTCCTGATGCCTGGTTTCTTTGCATGGATGTCTGACCCTGACAACAAGGAAAACCTAGTTTCTGATTCTTGTGCAGAGGTGGGCAAAAGCCCAGTTGTATCTAAAATATTAGGAGTTACAGGTGAGCATAAAATATTAGGAGTTACAGGTGAGCAATTTTGTCTTTCTGTCATGTTACTGTAAATGTTATAAGACAATACATGTTTGAGAAGCTGTAATGGGCATATGGGTGTGTTAAAACAATGTTTTTATAAATATTTATAGAAATTGTTATTTTATAACAATGCTGCTTATTATTTCGTAAAATTTGTGAGTGTTTTTATTTATTTATATGTAATATGTAAAGCGGTGTTTAATTACACTGTGCATGGGTTAGTTATTTTCTTGCTTTTCTTAACCTTAGACCCTTCGTCTCTTTTGGCCGGCGACATGGCCATGGTGCAGCAGGCTATCCTGGGACGGACCTCAACAGGAAGAGGCAGGATCTTCACTGGAACCAGTACCAGACTGGATAAACATGGCAGCGCTCTGTCTACCCTTTCACTTCCTGCTTTTACCTCCACACATTTGGTCATGTAAGTCAATGAGCACTGTGTGCTTTGATTCTCAAGACGCTTTTGCAGAACCCATTAGGATTTTTTCCCACAGAGTAACAAACTTAGCAGATACCAGAATAAATTGTAAGCATTAATTGTTGTTTACTCTTAGATACTAAAAAGGCAACTTCTACAGCATCGAGACAACATCTAAAAGCACTGCACTGAATGTATATTTAATGAGTTTTGCAGTGAATCTGGACTCTGAGCAGCTCCATTGTTAAACCTGAAATTGACTCTCTCATTCTCTGCCATTTAAATCTACTCTTAGTTTATTTTTGTTTTGGCTCATTGTTAATATGAACAAGAGTTGTTTCACTTCTTGAACGAGAAATCAAAATCACATCCTCCAACTATATACTGTACTGTATATACCAATGTGAATTTAATTTTAAAAAAGTGTAAATTAAAATTACTGGTAAATGAAATGTCCTTTTTTGCCATCTGTTGTGGAAATAATGCCACTGCTATAACTATAATATAAATTAATGGTTTAACTGTTAATTTATATTACAGTGATTTATAACGGTAAGACCATTTAGGCACTTAGTTAATGAGTGGACAGTCCTTATGGCTTTAAAAGAATGCATGTTTTCAGAATGGAAANTCCCCTCCCAATCTAAGCTGGAAACTATAATTAAGTTTAAAGAGCCCTCAGACTAAATATGTTTAACATCTAGTATTTATGTCTGTTGTGTTAAATTTAAGTGTGCTGACGTATTTGAATTTGAAAGAAAGTGAAATCATGTCAATCAAGTGTAATGGTGTTAATTTAGTTGATTTATTTTAAATAAATGGTAGTGTCGCCTGGCATACCAAACTAAGTCAATGTCCATTGTCACTTAATGGCTCTGTTTATTTATCCATCATAAAGATCACAGAAATATTGGGTAAACTGAAAAAGAACAGAATCCGTGAATTTACTATTCAATCTGAATAAGTAAATTAATTAAGGTAAAGAGGTCAGTATTAATATTGACCTCCTCATAACCCCTTACACATGCGCACGGAAGCCGCAGCAGAAATTAATCCAGGCCGCCAAACAATCAGATATGGAAAAAAAAGGAAGGTTACAATGGGATAATCAGTGGTATTCAAAAAAGAATCTATCACATTTTGTCTTAGGACATTCTATGATAAAGTAAAAAAACTCTACCAGCTCAAGCACAGATACGACAAATCACATGTTGCATTTTGGTGGCATAGCAGTGAGATAAGTCTGTGAGCAATCGTCCAGATAGAGCACAGTTCTGCAGATGGACTCAGCCGCTCATCTGAATGCACACAGAGAGCTCTCGGGGGAGGGGGGCGACAGTTCTTTCCAGTAGCTTCAGACTCCAGGAGAGATTTGCAGTCAGCCTTTGTTCAAGGTTACTTGGGGTGTCCCGATTAGATTAGTTGATTTATTTATTTTTCAGGGCAGGCTACAGTGTACTTTTACTGTTTAGCCTTGAGTCCAGGTGCTGTCTGAGTCCAATTCGTCCAAATTATGTGAGCTTTCATTCAACCCGAGCTACAGGTCTCCCTCTCCTCCCTGATGTAGCCCGCTCGGCTGTAAATGAGTCCCAAACCGCACCGCAGGTCTGCGGTCGTCCACGACCGTTCCCATCGTGCGATTCAGCTCGAACAACAGCTGGTTCATTGAGGTCACAGCTCGGATCAAAGAGTCGTTCTGAGCAGGAAGTTTCGACAGCGCGTTGATCGCCGCGGAAGTCTTCCTTAGTTTCCAGTAGCAGAAGCCCCCGCACAAGCCAAAGAGCAGCGCACCTGCTACCATAAATCCAATTATCCACAGATCTTCCACGTCCTCGACCGAAAGAACGGTCAGACACATCATTTTCCACTCCCCACGAATCCATGATGTACCCGGCCGCATGCGTGTCGAGGGGGCACGCCGGTTCTCCTGGTCCGGAGCGCTTCGTGAAAAAAAAATTCGATAGAGGAGACAGCCCACGCGATTAAATCTATGTTCCAAATTGCTTCGAGTGAGCACTGAAGAGTTGCAGATGAGACAAAGAGCAAAATCAGGGAGGAGGAAAACTTTAGGGCAGGAGAGGAGCAGAGAAGCATCCTGCTTCGCCAAGAGCCGGAAGTAAAATCATGTTCTTTCTGCTGTGAGTGACATAAAGCCAGTGGTGGGCAACGCTAATCAAAAAATTAGTTCCACAACTTCTAAAACGCTTATTAATTTTTTTAGGTCCACAATTTCAAAAGCACAAATGTCTTATGAAAATTAGGGGAAGCTAATTTAAACCGCTATTTATATTCAATATTGTTTCAAAAAACAAATAGTAATTTATTTTTGTTGCGCAACCGAAAAATAAATTAAACCAATTCCAAAATTCTATAGGCAGTCAACAGATTTAATGAAAAGTAACTAAAATGATCCTAAGAGGATGAAATTACAAAAATCAAAGGATTTATTTAATACTTTACGTACATATATTCTATTCGGCCACGAAATTAACAAAAAAGAGAATGATCTTTAATCCCTAACACCACTTTTAAATCTCAAATACACGGGCGTCTCGCCACCGCATTTATACATAAAAAGCAACCCAAATACATAAAACTAACGACTCACCGTCGCGTGGTGGACACAGAACACACAATAGAATCCTCCGGCCGGGTTAATTTGGCTTGAAACAGCGGGGTTCTCTGCGGATTTATGAAAAGACCCAGCGCAACCAGCTAGCCATAATCGTTAGCATCCGAGTTCACCTCTGACCCGGAAGATGTCAAGATGGAATAGTCCATTTTTAGTAGGGGGGGATACAGAAATCGACCGGTTTTTGTATTGCGTTTTTTAATGATTGTTTTCATCGTAACTATAATTATTTTTATGTTAAATGTACATTAACAAGCAGCAGCAATGTTAGTAGGTGACTGGCCGGGGCGGGCCATTCATTTGCCTACATGGTAGAATAGATCCACGTCTGTTCACCCCTCTGCTCCCTCCCCGACCCCTCTCCCCCCCTCCGACCCTCCTCTCTGCTCCCTCACCAAGGGGGGAAAAGTAAACAAGCAGTTACGGAGCCAGCATAAGAGCCTGTAAATAAGTTTTTTTTTCGTTTTTACTGATAGATAATTAGTTATTAGCGGTACTGCATTTTAAATAAAAATAGCACAAATCCGCTTATGAATTATAAAAGTTAGTAACTCTGCTGTAACGCTGATAAAAATGTTTATGTACGCTATAAGCGGATTAGCGCATTAGCGGTCCATAGCGGTTTGGTGTCCACCTTTGCATAAAGCCAAATATGTTGTTACACATAAGCACGAATAAAGTTAAAAAAACAGACTCTGTTTTCTTGACTCACAAAAAAAAACAACAACAACAAACACAGTAACATCAGCAGAACAGTCCCCTCTGTTCTCCCAGCCGACATAAAGGGCGGGGGCCATCTTCCCCCCCTCCCTCACGGCTCACGGGGTGTTAGCCTAATTGATAAACCCCAGCAGGGCACCTCTGCTATGTCTGCAACAGACAAGCACAGAGGCGCCTGCGAACAGGCCCGTGTCTCCTCACAGAGGCAGGTGAGCGGTGTCACGTGTTCCACCCCCCGCTCCGTTCTAAACCACGGAGCCGGGAATACACAAATCAACCAAACCCGTGACACGTCCGCGCTCCAGGGGTGCGCGCCGACAGAATCTGACGACCCACCTTCCTGGCCACTCATTCATCGAACGCCAGTAAGGGACGGGGGGCCGCGACAGAAGCCCGCAGGCCAACACCAGTGTCACACATTCATTCTAATGCTGAAGTTGTCCCATTGTTTTCAATGGGCGACGCGTCATGCTTAAACAGTGATTCTGCAGCGTGTGACCGCGCTCACTGTACTGACCCAAACAGGGAACGGGCTGGAGTCAGGAGATCTGCTCGTTTACAAAACGTGCATCCCCCCGACCCATGACCCCCAACAAAAGGAGGAAAAGTAGACACTCTGTTCAGCCTTTATCTAATAATGACAGCAGATTGTCTCTGCTTCCAAACACTCTTGGTCAGAATGGTATGGAGGTACGTCTGTGGGAAGGTCCTCTTCCTAACCTGGTCGACCTTCAAAGGACCACTGAAATCAGGGTCTCTGAGGGAGAGCTGGTCCCACCACCTGCTCCTCTCCAAGGACCGTCTACGTCACCAGAAGGAACAGTTTCGCCAATTAGGCTGAGAACTACGGCTAATTTTAGCTTGGTGATGGAGAAGAACAGACTGATGGCCTCAGGCCTGCCAGAGAATGTGGTAAAAACCATTCAAAATGCACGTGCTGTGTCAACACAGTCGCTCTATGCACGGAAATGGTATATTTTTTAAGCTTGGCGCACAGAAAGAAATATTATTTCTCATTCATGTGACCTGGCTTAGCTCCTCACCTTTCTTCAGGACTTGCTAGAGAAAGGTAGCTCTTTCTCAACGATTAAGGTGTTCCTATCTGCAATTTAGGCTTGTCGCGAAGGCTGGGGAAGCAGGACACCTGGCGCGCATCTGCTCATAATAAGATTTATGAAGGTCGTGCTAAGGAGGAGGCCCACCAGCAGGATTTTGACCCCTGGATGAGATCTTAGCATGGTCTTGGGGGCTCTCTGTGATCCTCCATTCGAACCATTGAGCGACATTAAGATAGACTTATCCTACAAGACCGCTCTTCTCCTGGCTCTTTGCTCGGCAAAACGTGTGGGTGACCTCCACGCTTTGTCCGTACATCCAATGTGCACCAGGTTCGCCTCTGATGGGTCAAAGGTCACCCTAAGGCCTAATCCTGCATATATTCCCAAACTTTTGACTTTAAACCCCAGAAGTCTGGACTTTGAACTCTCTTCTTTTCCACCTGCTCCCATCCTCACTCAGGAACAGGCAAGGCTGAAGGCTCTCTGCCCCGTGAGAGCTTTAAGCACTTACATGCAGAGAACAGCCGAATGGAGAAAAACAAATAAACTGTTTGTGTGCTTTGCTGCACCAGCTACGGGTAAAGCCCTATCAAAACAGCGCCTCTCACACTGGGTGACTGAGGCCATTAAAAGGGCGTACAGTAGCAAAGGTCAACAAGTACCCTCTGGAGTGCATGCCCACTCTACTCGGGGCTTGGCCACCTCATGGTCACTGTTCAAGGGTGTACCAGTTGCAGACATCTGTGCTACTGCGAACTGGAGTTCAATGAACACGTTTGCAAAGCATTACAGTTTGGATGTTACTGCGTGTGATGTCACTCAGGCTGTCCTTTCTAACACACAGTAGAAAGCGACCTTGAGATGCCTATTGAATAAGGCGGACGTTCACACTAGGATGCATTTTACTGAGCATTTCAAGGGCGTGAATGAATTACGTTCCCATAGTGATATGTTGCACCGAGTGACAAGACTGATAAGGGAACTGAAAGTTATGCACCATAACTCATGTTCCCTGAAGGAAGGGAACGAGGTGCAACATACCTGGCCCTTTCAATGCTGAAAGCTCGGTGAAGTGCATTCTGGAGATCGATGGATGGGCGTCAGCGGCTTAAGTACTCAGAGGGCGTGGCCTCTGGCGCAACGCTGACGCCCCTGCCGTAAAGGCGTGATTGTATTCCTTCAGGTAAAACTGCGCGGGCGCAATTTCCCATAGTGATATGTTGCACCTCGTTCCCTTCCTTCAGGGAACATGAGTTATGGTGCATAACTTTCAGGTTTTCTCTGGGTACTCCAGTTTCTTCCCACAGACCAAAAACAGGCATGTCAGGCTGATATTCGATTTTATTTGATTTGATTTGATGTGTAGTGGACCTACCCAGGGTCAAATTAAGGTTTTTGAACTGTCCAGTGATGACCTTTACTGACCTCTCAGTAAAGCAAGACATTTACTACAAAATCATTCATTTAGCTATAATCTGATAACATAGTCACCAAAAAGAGACTATTTCTATCTTTGATTTTAGGCTGATGTGATCAAAAGAATAACTTTTGTCATTTTCATGATGTGTGCTTTTAAACTGTGTTATTCTGTAAGAGTTAAACTGTGTTCACTGCTGTGTTAAAGGTGAAATCTCGGGTCACATAGACCAGACGGTTTTGTTTAGAACATCAGAAGACAGGTTAATCCGTTGTTTTTCATGAACAAGGCTCCAGCTTCTCTGTCTTTTCCTAAACAAATCTCCCTCTGCTCTGGCTGTAACCTTGGGTCGCGATAAGACAAGTGAACTCTCCTCTCTGATCCTTTTTAAGTTCTAACTGTGCGGAAACGCTTCAGAGTTTCTGGGAGCTTCAGAGAGAGATGTGAATTTTTCCCAGAGAGCTGAATGACCACCAGTCACGCGCTAAGGACTCGTCATCCAGCTGGGACTGATAACATGTTGTTATGGGTCCATTTCGAACGAGCGTAAGCTCAAAAACTTTGATTATTCCTCCCTGGAATAAGTTTATCTTGAAGTCAGAGGCCAGGAGCTGACATATTTTCTGATGACCAACGCGAAACCAGGAGACGTTGAAAACGTAAACGAATACCCTGCTCGAAGGTACTGTACTGGTTCCCACAAGGACCCGTGCATCTGAAAAGCTACAAGGTCTTCCCTCTTACCGGGCTGTCGTCGAAAGGTAAAGAGCTGTTTACAAAACGTACCTGGATTTTAGCAGAAGTCGGATGAGAAGTGTCACTCTGGTATCATGCTCACGATAATTTTCCTTTAAACCATCTTTCCTCTATTCCCTTCCCTCTCAATCTAAGCTGGAAACTAATTAAGTTTAAAGAGCCCTCAGACTAAATATGTTTAACATCTAGTATTTATGTCTGTTGTGTTAAATTTAAACGTGCTGACGTATTAATTTGAAAGAAAGTGAAATCATGTCAATCAAGTGTAATGGTGTTAATTTAGTTGATTTATTTTAAATAAATGGTAGTGTCGCCTGGCATACCAAGCTAAGTTAACGTCTTTGTCACTTAATGGCTCTGTTTATTTATCCATCATAGAGATCACAGAAATATTGGGTAAACTGAAAAAGAACAGAATCCGTGAATTTACTATTCAATCTGAATAAGTAAATTAATTAAGGTAAAGAGGTCAGTATTAATATTGACCTCCTCATAATCCTTTACAGATGTTTATTCATTCATTTTAAAAGAACAATACAAGACAGTTTCATCAGATACAAGAATACAAGTAGGATAAAATGAAGGGAGCAGAAAGAAGATGAAATCTTATTATATCTGCCCCTTATTTCACAGTTTGTTCAACCAATGATAACCTTCAAACTACATCACAAAAGGAATAATTCTACTTAATTTTTCTAACTGTAATATACAAACTACATCACAAAATGAATAGTTGTACTTAATTTTACTAACTGTAATACACAATCTACATCACAAAATGAATAACTCTACTTAATTTGTCTAACTGTAATACACTAACTACATCACAAAATGAATAATTCTAGTGAGAGAGAGAATGGTTTTTTTGTGTCTCTGTGCTGGACTGGAGACCTGTCCAGGGTGTCCCTTGTCTTTTGCACAATGATTGATGGATATGGGCC